>JAWNNW010000111.1:0-49359 GCA_035044465.1 Scaptomyza tumidula
TTTTAATATGCATCAAGGACACATCAGTTTTATATTGGACCAAGAATTGTCTTTGGAGTGCATGTTTCAAATAAAAGAAAGTAAAGTAGTTTTTAGATTTGGATTTTATTTTCTTCTCCTAGTTTAATCGAGTAGGCTTTCATAACAAAAGCTTAGTTTAACACACACACACAGCACATTTGAAAATTATATTTGTACACAAATAATATTTTACAAAACATTTTCAAGAAACAGTTATCCTCTCCAAAACTCGTTCCAACACAAACAAACATTAGCAGACATACAATCCTAACAGACATGGCAGACAATCACAATATTGATGAGATAGAGATTCAAGCTGATTTTGAACGCAAAAAATTATTGGAAATTATTGCCTCCGAAACAGCTCTTCACAACTTCGAAAACGAGCTGCGTATGCTGTGTGTAGAACATAGTGGCCAAAATCGGATCCCTATACGCCAATGGAGGCAAATACAAGCACATTCTGCCAAGCTATGGACCAAGCTACCTGAAGTAAAGCGGAACGAATATAACGCTTTGGCTGCTAACAGTCTTGGCGCCCGATTGCAATTGGAATCGGCACAGGAAGCAGTAAAGGAATCCACAAGAGAATGTAAGATCTGCAAACGATCGGTCAGGTCAGTTCCTTACAGGAAAAGAAACGGGCAAATTGTGAATATGATGCTCCCAAAATCCAAGATTAATTACAATGACATTAAGAAGAGGTTGAGAGAAAAAAAAAATGCTCAGCATCAATTACTCTAATGATCAGTCCCCCGATGCGCGCCATGAGCCCTAACCCTGCCAATTGCAAAAGAAAAGCGTTAAAAGGTGTTGAACATCTACATTTTACACACACTGCTTGATGCTTATTAATCGCTGCCGCAAAAAGCCGTGACTAAAGTCACATATAATCTTCATGGCCAGAGAAAACTTAAACAAACCGATAATCGCAATGTAAGTGTGAAATAAAACATTTAATTAAGTTTTTAATTATTACTAACTTAACTTCTTAAAGATCTTAGAAGCATTGATCCTGATCATTAATACGACACTATGATATTTTAACTATTTATGATCATAAAGATAATAATGATATAACGTCACTTCATGCATTAAACTTGCGTTACGACAATCGTGATTGGATTATTAAATTAAAATTTTTTTTTTTGGGATCTTTTTAAAAATGGCTGTCCATTACGCGGCTAGATATATCCTAAGGACAATAAATGATCGGACAAAACAAAAAACCCAAAAGTACAACTATAAGCAAATGGAAAATATCTCATAACCGTCAAAATTGAAGTGTGAATCAGGCAAAGACGAGGCAAACAACAAGTTTTGGCTTTTGAATAACCAAAACTATATATCAAACTTCAAAATTTGAAACATAAATTTATTCTATGATCATTTCATATTCACACTATTTGGAAAGCAAATCAATTAAAAGTAAATATTTCGTTATTGAAAGAAAAACAGCTATAATGAACTTGAAGCATTCTTAAATTGTTGGTGTAAAGTTTTAGGTAACAAATCATTTAAACCACCTGTCTGAAAAAAAAACAATTTTATGTTGTATCTCCGATCTTAAGGACATGTAGGATGACGGATATGTGTGGCGATTTACTTCATTTATCATCATTCTTAATTATGACGATCATGTTAAAAAAAACTTTTCTTTTCCTTGGTTTCACGTTTCAAACGCCAAGTATTGCGATTCTTAACCAAAACAATGACGCAACGTACCCTTTAAACTATATATTGAGAGGAATTTAGTATTTAGTATCATACTATATATAAAAAATAAATTCTACGACATTTTGCTGATTATCACGACTTGTCTAATACTTCTTGTCGTTTTATTGCTTTCGCCTCTGTTCCCATTCATTGCACTTAGTATTGACCGAGGAAACATTTTAATACTTTACGCTTGGCAAATATTAGTATCCAAATGATATCGACATAGATATCTAAATGTGTTTTTGGCGTATAAAAATATGTGTGTTTGTTTGTTCGTGTGTATGTGTGTGTGAGTGTGTTTGTACCCTTTATGAATGCTTGACGACATTGAAAGATGGCAAATAGTATACAGGCATTTCTATGGGCTTAAGCGCCATGTGAGGCGTCTACATAAAAGTAGGGGTAAGGTAACTTTTTTAAGCATTTATGTCAAAAAAGACATTTAATTTTTGAAGTAAGTAGTGTTTGGATCCGAGTTAGGCTGGTGGATCTAATAGATCCGAATATGCCAAAAATTATAACAAAATTTCTCTCTTCAAAACCGTTCTCCTTATATGTTAAGCTTATGTGAAATCGGTTCAAAGAAGTTGTAGAAAATGTGAAAACCTATTACACGAAAGTTTCAAAAAGGTGACTCAAGTTTAATAGGACTTATCCGCTTGCTGGTTGTCCAGGTTGTCACTCCCACTAAGGACTCAGAGCAACAATATCTATAAAAATTATAGCCTATGTGTTATTGTGATGTTAAAGCTATATTATAATTAAGTTTCATTAAAATCCATTCAGTAGTTTTTGCGTGAGAGGGTAACAAACATGTTTATAAACTTTCACATTTTTATACCCTGAACCCATTGAAAATAATTAAGAAGGCTCTAGTCGAGAAATCCCGACTAGACGATACCCTGATCCCTTTACTTTACGCGTACAGTCAGTGCTTGCAAGTATGTGTGTGTATGTGTACGCATGTACTGCAAACTGTATACAGAACTTCAATGTCCCATATCTTCAGTGTTTCTCAACCGATATGTGTATCGGAAACGGCAAAAGTTATCGAAAATCGAAAACAAACTTGTACTGCCTAGGGATTAGGCGAGCTTAAGTTCCAAATCTGGAGTCTCTAGCTCTTATAGTCTCTGAGATCGACGCGTTCATACATACAGACAGACAGACGGACAGATGGACGGACAGACGGACATGGCTATATCGACCCGACTCTTGATGCTGATCAATAATACATATACTTTATGTGGTTGGAGATGCTTCCTTCTGCCTGTTAAATACTTTTGCACAAAACCATTATACCCTTTTTCCCATTTTTAGTCTGTCAGCTTTTTTGTATGAACGCGTCGATCTCAGAGACTAAAAGAGCTAGAAACAAGATTTTGAACATGAGCTCTCCTTATCACAAGCAGTACAAGTTTGTTTTAAATTTTCGATAACTTTCCCCGTTTCCGATATACACATGTGATCGATAACAACAAAATCTTAATTTAGAAAACTTTGAGCTGGCGTTGAAACATTTAACGAAATATTGACAATCCGTGAAGCTTTTATTGAAATCGGTTGAGGAATACCGAATATATGGAACATTGAAATTAAGTAAAGTATGCTGTATATGCGTTCTCACATAGTCACACACATACACACTTACAAGCACTGACTGTCCGCGTAAAGTTCAGGGTTAAGGGTATCGTCTTGTCGGGATTCCTTACTTTTTATACCCTGATCCCATTAAAAATGGGAAAAAGGGTATAATGGTTTTGTGCAAAAGTATGTAACAGGCATAAGGAAGCATCTCCGACCCTATAAAGTATATATATTTTTGATCAGCATCAACAGTCGAGTCGATATAGCCATGTCCGTCTGTCCGTCCGTCTGTCCGTCTGTATGTATGAGCCAACCGATCTCAGAGACTATAAGAGCTAGAGACGTCAGATGTGGAACTTAAGCTCGCCTACTCCCTAGGCAGTACAAGTTTCTTTCCGATTTTCGATAACTCATCCCGTTTCCGATATACACATGGGATCGATAACAACAAAATCTTGAATTTCGAAAAATTTTGAGATGACATTTGTTAAAAAGCATAATAATGAAAATCTCTGAAATTTTTATTGAAATCGGTTAAGAAACAACGTAGATATGGGTCATTGAAGTTGTGTATGCAGTATGCAGTATGCGCGTACACACAAACACACACACTTGCAAGCACTGACTGTACGCGTAAAGTATAGGGATCAGGGTATCGTCTAGTCGGGACATCTCGACTAGAGCCTTCTTACTTGTTAGATTTGGATTTTATTTTCTTCTCCTAGTTTATTCGAGTAGGCTTTCATAACAAAAGCTAAGTTTAACACACACACACAGCACATTCGAAAATTATTTTAGTACACAAATAATATTTTACAAAACATTTTCAAGAAACAGTTATCCTCTTCAAAATTCGTTACAACACAAACAAACATTACCAAACATACAATCCTAAACTCTACACGGCTTAACAAGAGACATGGCAGACAATCACAATGTTGACGAGAAAGAGATTCAAGATGATTTTGAACGCAAACAATTATTGGAGATTATGGCTTCCGAAACAGCTCTTCACAATTTCGAAAACGATCTGTATATCCTGTGTGTAGGACAAAGTGGCAAAAAACGGTTCCCCACACGCAAATTTTGGCAAATGCAAGCAATTTCTGCCAAGCTATGGACCCAGCTACCTGAAGTTAAGCGGAACGAATATAACGCTTTGGCTGCGAAGGCTCTTGCCGCCCGATTGCAATCGGAATCGGAATCGGCAAAGGAAGCAGTAAAGGAACCCACAAGACGTTGCAAGATATGTAAACGATCTGTCAGGTTAGTTCCTTACAGGAAAAGAAACGGGCAAATTGTGAATATGGTGCTCCCAAAATCCTAGATTAATTACAATGACATTAAGAAGAAGTTGAAAGCAAAAAAACGTTCCGCAAAGATTGATGATTCATGCTCAGAATCGACTACTCTAATGGAAATTGATCAGTTCCCCGATGTCACTAAACCAGTAATAGATCAAGTTCCATCTAATAATAATAGAGAAGAAAGAAAAAAGGCGGCCTATGTGCCCTACCCGACTACATCAAAAGAGTTAGAAATGGATGATCTTTCAAGCTCATCATCAACTACATTATTTGCCATTGATCCGTTGATGTCCAACTTCGATATAAATGAGCAGACTCCTGATGTCGATCTACCAGAAGGCGGCCAGGATCCATCTAACAACAGGAGGCAAAAGAGAAAAAGACGCGCTATGAGCCCTAACAACCCTGCCAATGGCAAAACAAAAAGAGTGAAAAGGTGTTGAATATCTACACTTTCTACACACTGCTTGATTCTTATTAATCACTGCCGCAACAAGCCGTGACTAAAGTCACATATAATCTTCATGGCCAGAGAAAACTTAAACAAAGACTAATTTGATATAGACCGGAAAATTAGTCAATCATAATCAATCCGATAATCGCAATGTAAGTGTGAAATAAAACATTTAATTAAGTTTTTAATTATAACTAACTTAACTTCTTAAAGATCTTAAGAGCATCGATCCTGATCATTTATACGACACTATACATCAACTCTTTATGATCATAAAGATAATAATGATGTACCGGCACATTATGCTTTAAACTTGCGTTACGACAATCGTGATTGGATTATTAAATTAAAATTTTATGTAACAGACCCAAGCCATTTAAACAGTTGAATGGATGCACAACGTAAGCGTGAAGATATTTGACTTGGTTTCTTTATTTATTTTAATATATAATTCTTCCATTTACTTTGCGCATTATTAGGATCATTTTAAAAATGGCTGTCCATTACGCGGCCTTGAACCATTTCTGAACATTTACGCAGCCCTTGTCTATGGTCTTTCTTCTAGCACGAAAAAGGTTTCCACGCCTTTAACATTTCACGCTTGCCATCAATAAGATCAAAGACAAGCATCTGATTGTGTCCTTAACCTGGTGGATGTAGTCGCCTCCAACCGAACGGATGAAGGGCATGGTGAACATATCCAAGCACCTGGGCTTTGTGGAAAGGTGTGGAAAGGTTTGACACTCCGTATCATTTTGTTCGCCTCTGCACTGGTTTTATCATGATGGTTTCAAGGTCGCAATTGGAGAAAGATATATCCTAAGGACAATAAATGATCGGACAAAACAAAAAACCCAAAAGTACAACTATAAGCAAATGAAAAATATCTCCGAACCGTCAAAATTGAATTGTGAATCAGGCAACGACGAGGCAAACAACAAGTTTTGGCTTTTGAATAACCAAAACTATATATCAAATTTCAAAATTTGAAACATAAATTTATTGTATGATCATTTTCGCCATTTTACTACTATTATTTATGCATTCACACTATTTGGAAAGCAAATCAATTAAAAGTAAATATTTCGTTATTGAAAGAAAAACAGCTATAATGAACTTGAAGCATTCTTAAATTGTTGGTGTAAAGTTTTAGGTAACAAATCATTTAAACCACCTGTCTGAAAAAAAAACAATTTTATGTTGTATCTCCGATCTTAAGGACATGTAGGATGACGGATATGTGTGGCGATTTACTTCATTTATCATCATTCTTAATTATGACGATCATGTTAAAAAAAACTTTTCTTTTCCTTGGTTTCACGTTTCAAACGCCAAGTATTGCGATTCTTAACCAAAACAATGCCACAAGGTGCCCTTAAAACTATATATTGAGAGGAATTTAGTATTTAGTATCATACTATATATAAAAAATAAATTCTACGACATTTTGCTGATTATCACGACTTGTCTAATACTTCTTGTCGTTTTATTGCTTTCGCCTCTGTTCCCATTCATTGCACTTAGTATTGACCGAGGAAACATTTTAATACTTTACGCTTGGCAAATATTAGTATCCAAATGATATCGACATAGATATCTAAATGTGTTTTTGGCGTATAAAAATATGTGTGTTTGTTTGTTCGTGTGTATGTGTGTGTGAGTGTGTTTGTACCCTTTATGAATGCTTGACGACATTGAAAGATGGCAAATAGTATACAGGCATTTCTATGGGCTTAAGCGCCATGTGAGGCGTCTACATAAAAGTAGGGGTAAGGTAACTTTTTTAAGCATTTATGTCAAAAAAGACATTTAATTTTTGAAGTAAGTAGTGTTTGGATCCAATTCAATGTCCCATATCTTCAGTGTTTCTCAACCGATATGTATATCGGAAACGGCAAAAGTTATCGAAAATCGAAAACAAACTTGTACTGCCTAGGGATTAGGCGAGCTAATGTTGCAAATCTGGAGTCTCTAGCTATTATAGTCTCTGAGATCGACGCGTTCATACATACAGACAGACAGACGGACAGACGGACGGATAGACGGACATGGCTATATCGACCCGACTCTTGATGCTGATCAATAATATATATACTCTATGTGGTTGGAGATGCTTCCTTCTGCCTGTTAAATACTTTTGCACAAAACCATTATACCCTTTTTCCCATTTTTAATGGGATCAGGGTATAATGAATAAAAAAGATGAAGGAAGCATCTCCGACCCCATAAAGTATATAAATATTCCTGATCAGCATCAACAGCCGAGTCGACATAGTCTGTCAGCTTTTTTGTATGAACGCGTCGATCTCAGAGACTAAAAGAGCTAGAAACTCAAGATTTTGAACATGAGCTCTCCTTATCACAAGCAGTACAAGTTTGTTTTAAATTTTCGATAACTTTCCCCGTTTTCGATATACACATGTGATCGATAACAACAAAATCTTAATTTAGAAAACTTTGAGCTGGCGTTGAAACATTTAACGAAATATTGACAATCCGTGAAGCTTTTATTGAAATCGGTTGAGGAATACCGAATATATGGAACATTGAAATTAAGTAAAGTATGCTGTATATGCGTTCTCACATAGTCACACACATACACACTTACAAGCACTGACTGTCCGCGTAAAGTTCAGGGTTAAGGGTATCGTCTTGTCGGGATTCCTTACTTTTTATACCCTGATCCCATTAAAAATGGGAAAAAGGGTATAATGGTTTTGTGCAAAAGTATGTAACAGGCATAAGGAAGCATCTCCGACCCTATAAAGTATATATATTTTTGATGAGCATCAACAGTCGAGTCGATATAGCCATGTCCGTCTGTCCGTCCGTCTGTCCGTCCGTCTGTCCGTCCGTCTGTCCGTCTGTATGTATGAGCCAACCGATCTCAGAGACTATAAGAGCTAGAGACTTCAGATGTGGAACTTAAGCTCGCCTAATCCCTAGGCAGTACAAGTTTCTTTCCGATTTTCGATAACTCTTCCCGTTTCCGATATACACATGGGATCGATAACAACAAAATCTTGAATTTGGAAAACTTTGCCATATGAATTATAAAACAAAATAATGAAAATCTCTGAAAATTTTATTGAAATCGGTTAAGAAACACCGGAGATATGGGTCATTGAAGTTGTGTATGCAGTATGGAGTATGCGCGTACACACAAACACACACACTAACAAGCACTGACTGTCCGCGTAAAGTTCAGGGTTCAGGGTATCGTCTTGTCGGGATTTCTTACTTTTTATTCCCTGATCCCATTAAAAATGGGAAAAAAGGGTATAATGAAGTTGTGCAAAAGTATGTAACAGGCAGAAGGAAGCATCTCCGACCCTATAAAGTATATATATTCTTGA
Organism: Scaptomyza tumidula; assembly: GCA_035044465.1. Taxonomy (NCBI): domain Eukaryota; kingdom Metazoa; phylum Arthropoda; class Insecta; order Diptera; family Drosophilidae; genus Scaptomyza; species Scaptomyza tumidula. Next base: position 8,445 of record JAWNNW010000111.1, read on the forward strand.
TCAGCATCAACAGTCGAGTCGATATAGCCATGTCCGTCTGTCCGTCCGTCTGTCCGTCTGTCCGTCTGTCCGTCCGTATGTATGAGCGCGTCGATCTCAGAGACTATAAGAGCTAGAGACTCCAGATTTAGAACTTAAGCTCGCCTAATCCCTAGGCAGTACAAGTTTCTTTCTGATTTTCGATAACTCTTCCCGTTTCCGATATACACATGGGATCGATAACAACAAAATCTTGAATTTGGAAAACTTTGAGATGCAATTTGAATTATAAAGTAAAATAATGATAATCTGTGAAATTTTTATCGAAATCGGTTAATAAACACCGGAGATATGGGACATTGAAGTTGTGTATGCAGTATGGAGTATGCGCGTACACAGACACACACACACTTGCAAGCACTGACTGTACGCGTAAAGTATAGGGATCAGGGTATCGTCTAGTCGGGATATCTCGACTAGAGCCTTCTTACTTGTTTTTAATATGCATCAAGGACACATCAGTTTTATATTGGACCAAGAATTGTCTTTGGAGTGCATGTTTCAAATAAAAGAAAGTAAAGTAGTTTTTAGATTTGGATTTTATTTTCTTCTCCTAGTTTAATCGAGTAGGCTTTCATAACAAAAGCTTAGTTTAACACACACACACAGCACATTTGAAAATTATATTTGTACACAAATAATATTTTACAAAACATTTTCAAGAAACAGTTATCCTCTCCAAAACTCGTTCCAACACAAACAAACATTAGCAGACATACAATCCTAACAGACATGGCAGACAATCACAATATTGATGAGATAGAGATTCAAGCTGATTTTGAACGCAAAAAATTATTGGAAATTATTGCCTCCGAAACAGCTCTTCACAACTTCGAAAACGAGCTGCGTATGCTGTGTGTAGAACATAGTGGCCAAAATCGGATCCCTATACGCCAATGGAGGCAAATACAAGCACATTCTGCCAAGCTATGGACCAAGCTACCTGAAGTAAAGCGGAACGAATATAACGCTTTGGCTGCTAACAGTCTTGGCGCCCGATTGCAATTGGAATCGGCACAGGAAGCAGTAAAGGAATCCACAAGAGAATGTAAGATCTGCAAACGATCGGTCAGGTCAGTTCCTTACAGGAAAAGAAACGGGCAAATTGTGAATATGATGCTCCCAAAATCCAAGATTAATTACAATGACATTAAGAAGAGGTTGAGAGAAAAAAAAAATGCTCAGCATCAATTACTCTAATGATCAGTCCCCCGATGCGCGCCATGAGCCCTAACCCTGCCAATTGCAAAAGAAAAGCGTTAAAAGGTGTTGAACATCTACATTTTACACACACTGCTTGATGCTTATTAATCGCTGCCGCAAAAAGCCGTGACTAAAGTCACATATAATCTTCATGGCCAGAGAAAACTTAAACAAACCGATAATCGCAATGTAAGTGTGAAATAAAACATTTAATTAAGTTTTTAATTATTACTAACTTAACTTCTTAAAGATCTTAGAAGCATTGATCCTGATCATTAATACGACACTATGATATTTTAACTATTTATGATCATAAAGATAATAATGATATAACGTCACTTCATGCATTAAACTTGCGTTACGACAATCGTGATTGGATTATTAAATTAAAATTTTTTTTTTTGGGATCTTTTTAAAAATGGCTGTCCATTACGCGGCTAGATATATCCTAAGGACAATAAATGATCGGACAAAACAAAAAACCCAAAAGTACAACTATAAGCAAATGGAAAATATCTCATAACCGTCAAAATTGAAGTGTGAATCAGGCAAAGACGAGGCAAACAACAAGTTTTGGCTTTTGAATAACCAAAACTATATATCAAACTTCAAAATTTGAAACATAAATTTATTCTATGATCATTTCATATTCACACTATTTGGAAAGCAAATCAATTAAAAGTAAATATTTCGTTATTGAAAGAAAAACAGCTATAATGAACTTGAAGCATTCTTAAATTGTTGGTGTAAAGTTTTAGGTAACAAATCATTTAAACCACCTGTCTGAAAAAAAAACAATTTTATGTTGTATCTCCGATCTTAAGGACATGTAGGATGACGGATATGTGTGGCGATTTACTTCATTTATCATCATTCTTAATTATGACGATCATGTTAAAAAAAACTTTTCTTTTCCTTGGTTTCACGTTTCAAACGCCAAGTATTGCGATTCTTAACCAAAACAATGCCACAAGGTGCGCTTAAAACTATATATTGAGAGGAATTTAGTATTTAGTATCATACTATATATAAAAAATAAATTCTACGACATTTTGCTGATTATCACGACTTGTCTAATACTTCTTGTCGTTTTATTGCTTTCGCCTCTGTTCCCATTCATTGCACTTAGTATTGACCGAGGAAACATTTTAATACTTTACGCTTGGCAAATATTAGTATCCAAATGATATCGACATAGATATCTAAATGTGTTTTTGGCGTATAAAAATATGTGTGTTTGTTTGTTCGTGTGTATGTGTGTGTGAGTGTGTTTGTACCCTTTATGAATGCTTGACGACATTGAAAGATGGCAAATAGTATACAGGCATTTCTATGGGCTTAAGCGCCATGTGAGGCGTCTACATAAAAGTAGGGGTAAGGTAACTTTTTTAAGCATTTATGTCAAAAAAGACATTTAATTTTTGAAGTAAGTAGTGTTTGGATCCGAGTTAGGCTGGTGGATCTAATAGATCCGAATATGCCAAAAATTATAACAAAATTTCTCTCTTCAAAACCGTTCTCCTTATATGTTAAGCTTATGTGAAATCGGTTCAAAGAAGTTGTAGAAAATGTGAAAACCTATTACACGAAAGTTTCAAAAAGGTGACTCAAGTTTAATAGGACTTATCCGCTTGCTGGTTGTCCAGGTTGTCACTCCCACTAAGGACTCAGAGCAACAATATCTATAAAAATTATAGCCTATGTGTTATTGTGATGTTAAAGCTATATTATAATTAAGTTTCATTAAAATCCATTCAGTAGTTTTTGCGTGAGAGGGTAACAAACATGTTTATAAACTTTCACATTTTTATACCCTGAACCCATTGAAAATAATTAAGAAGGCTCTAGTCGAGAAATCCCGACTAGACGATACCCTGATCCCTTTACTTTACGCGTACAGTCAGTGCTTGCAAGTATGTGTGTGTATGTGTACGCATGTACTGCAAACTGTATACAGAACTTCAATGTCCCATATCTTCAGTGTTTGTCAACCGATATGTGTATCGGAAACGGCAAAAGTTATCGAAAATCGAAAACAAACTTGTACTGCCTAGGGATTAGGCGAGCTTAAGTTCCAAATCTGGAGTCTCTAGCTCTTATAGTCTCTGAGATCGACGCGTTCATACATACAGACAGACAGACGGACAGATGGACGGACAGACGGACATGGCTATATCGACCCGACTCTTGATGCTGATCAATAATACATATACTTTATGTGGTTGGAGATGCTTCCTTCTGCCTGTTAAATACTTTTGCACAAAACCATTATACCCTTTTTCCCATTTTTAGTCTGTCAGCTTTTTTGTATGAACGCGTCGATCTCAGAGACTAAAAGAGCTAGAAACAAGATTTTGAACATGAGCTCTCCTTATCACAAGCAGTACAAGTTTGTTTTAAATTTTCGATAACTTTCCCCGTTTCCGATATACACATGTGATCGATAACAACAAAATCTTAATTTAGAAAACTTTGAGCTGGCGTTGAAACATTTAACGAAATATTGACAATCCGTGAAGCTTTTATTGAAATCGGTTGAGGAATACCGAATATATGGAACATTGAAATTAAGTAAAGTATGCTGTATATGCGTTCTCACATAGTCACACACATACACACTTACAAGCACTGACTGTCCGCGTAAAGTTCAGGGTTAAGGGTATCGTCTTGTCGGGATTCCTTACTTTTTATACCCTGATCCCATTAAAAATGGGAAAAAGGGTATAATGGTTTTGTGCAAAAGTATGTAACAGGCATAAGGAAGCATCTCCGACCCTATAAAGTATATATATTTTTGATCAGCATCAACAGTCGAGTCGATATAGCCATGTCCGTCTGTCCGTCCGTCTGTCCGTCTGTATGTATGAGCCAACCGATCTCAGAGACTATAAGAGCTAGAGACGTCAGATGTGGAACTTAAGCTCGCCTACTCCCTAGGCAGTACAAGTTTCTTTCCGATTTTCGATAACTCATCCCGTTTCCGATATACACATGGGATCGATAACAACAAAATCTTGAATTTCGAAAAATTTTGAGATGACATTTGTTAAAAAGCATAATAATGAAAATCTCTGAAATTTTTATTGAAATCGGTTAAGAAACAACGTAGATATGGGTCATTGAAGTTGTGTATGCAGTATGCAGTATGCGCGTACACACAAACACACACACTTGCAAGCACTGACTGTACGCGTAAAGTATAGGGATCAGGGTATCGTCTAGTCGGGACATCTCGACTAGAGCCTTCTTACTTGTTAGATTTGGATTTTATTTTCTTCTCCTAGTTTATTCGAGTAGGCTTTCATAACAAAAGCTAAGTTTAACACACACACACAGCACATTCGAAAATTATTTTAGTACACAAATAATATTTTACAAAACATTTTCAAGAAACAGTTATCCTCTTCAAAATTCGTTACAACACAAACAAACATTACCAAACATACAATCCTAAACTCTACACGGCTTAACAAGAGACATGGCAGACAATCACAATGTTGACGAGAAAGAGATTCAAGATGATTTTGAACGCAAACAATTATTGGAGATTATGGCTTCCGAAACAGCTCTTCACAATTTCGAAAACGATCTGTATATCCTGTGTGTAGGACAAAGTGGCAAAAAACGGTTCCCCACACGCAAATTTTGGCAAATGCAAGCAATTTCTGCCAAGCTATGGACCCAGCTACCTGAAGTTAAGCGGAACGAATATAACGCTTTGGCTGCGAAGGCTCTTGCCGCCCGATTGCAATCGGAATCGGAATCGGCAAAGGAAGCAGTAAAGGAACCCACAAGACGTTGCAAGATATGTAAACGATCTGTCAGGTTAGTTCCTTACAGGAAAAGAAACGGGCAAATTGTGAATATGGTGCTCCCAAAATCCTAGATTAATTACAATGACATTAAGAAGAAGTTGAAAGCAAAAAAACGTTCCGCAAAGATTGATGATTCATGCTCAGAATCGACTACTCTAATGGAAATTGATCAGTTCCCCGATGTCACTAAACCAGTAATAGATCAAGTTCCATCTAATAATAATAGAGAAGAAAGAAAAAAGGCGGCCTATGTGCCCTACCCGACTACATCAAAAGAGTTAGAAATGGATGATCTTTCAAGCTCATCATCAACTACATTATTTGCCATTGATCCGTTGATGTCCAACTTCGATATAAATGAGCAGACTCCTGATGTCGATCTACCAGAAGGCGGCCAGGATCCATCTAACAACAGGAGGCAAAAGAGAAAAAGACGCGCTATGAGCCCTAACAACCCTGCCAATGGCAAAACAAAAAGAGTGAAAAGGTGTTGAATATCTACACTTTCTACACACTGCTTGATTCTTATTAATCACTGCCGCAACAAGCCGTGACTAAAGTCACATATAATCTTCATGGCCAGAGAAAACTTAAACAAAGACTAATTTGATATAGACCGGAAAATTAGTCAATCATAATCAATCCGATAATCGCAATGTAAGTGTGAAATAAAACATTTAATTAAGTTTTTAATTATAACTAACTTAACTTCTTAAAGATCTTAAGAGCATCGATCCTGATCATTTATACGACACTATACATCAACTCTTTATGATCATAAAGATAATAATGATGTACCGGCACATTATGCTTTAAACTTGCGTTACGACAATCGTGATTGGATTATTAAATTAAAATTTTATGTAACAGACCCAAGCCATTTAAACAGTTGAATGGATGCACAACGTAAGCGTGAAGATATTTGACTTGGTTTCTTTATTTATTTTAATATATAATTCTTCCATTTACTTTGCGCATTATTAGGATCATTTTAAAAATGGCTGTCCATTACGCGGCCTTGAACCATTTCTGAACATTTACGCAGCCCTTGTCTATGGTCTTTCTTCTAGCACGAAAAAGGTTTCCACGCCTTTAACATTTCACGCTTGCCATCAATAAGATCAAAGACAAGCATCTGATTGTGTCCTTAACCTGGTGGATGTAGTCGCCTCCAACCGAACGGATGAAGGGCATGGTGAACATATCCAAGCACCTGGGCTTTGTGGAAAGGTGTGGAAAGGTTTGACACTCCGTATCATTTTGTTCGCCTCTGCACTGGTTTTATCATGATGGTTTCAAGGTCGCAATTGGAGAAAGATATATCCTAAGGACAATAAATGATCGGACAAAACAAAAAACCCAAAAGTACAACTATAAGCAAATGAAAAATATCTCCGAACCGTCAAAATTGAATTGTGAATCAGGCAACGACGAGGCAAACAACAAGTTTTGGCTTTTGAATAACCAAAACTATATATCAAATTTCAAAATTTGAAACATAAATTTATTGTATGATCATTTTCGCCATTTTACTACTATTATTTATGCATTCACACTATTTGGAAAGCAAATCAATTAAAAGTAAATATTTCGTTATTGAAAGAAAAACAGCTATAATGAACTTGAAGCATTCTTAAATTGTTGGTGTAAAGTTTTAGGTAACAAATCATTTAAACCACCTGTCTGAAAAAAAAACAATTTTATGTTGTATCTCCGATCTTAAGGACATGTAGGATGACGGATATGTGTGGCGATTTACTTCATTTATCATCATTCTTAATTATGACGATCATGTTAAAAAAAACTTTTCTTTTCCTTGGTTTCACGTTTCAAACGCCAAGTATTGCGATTCTTAACCAAAACAATGCCACAAGGTGCCCTTAAAACTATATATTGAGAGGAATTTAGTATTTAGTATCATACTATATATAAAAAATAAATTCTACGACATTTTGCTGATTATCACGACTTGTCTAATACTTCTTGTCGTTTTATTGCTTTCGCCTCTGTTCCCATTCATTGCACTTAGTATTGACCGAGGAAACATTTTAATACTTTACGCTTGGCAAATATTAGTATCCAAATGATATCGACATAGATATCTAAATGTGTTTTTGGCGTATAAAAATATGTGTGTTTGTTTGTTCGTGTGTATGTGTGTGTGAGTGTGTTTGTACCCTTTATGAATGCTTGACGACATTGAAAGATGGCAAATAGTATACAGGCATTTCTATGGGCTTAAGCGCCATGTGAGGCGTCTACATAAAAGTAGGGGTAAGGTAACTTTTTTAAGCATTTATGTCAAAAAAGACATTTAATTTTTGAAGTAAGTAGTGTTTGGATCCAATTCAATGTCCCATATCTTCAGTGTTTCTCAACCGATATGTATATCGGAAACGGCAAAAGTTATCGAAAATCGAAAACAAACTTGTACTGCCTAGGGATTAGGCGAGCTAATGTTGCAAATCTGGAGTCTCTAGCTATTATAGTCTCTGAGATCGACGCGTTCATACATACAGACAGACAGACGGACAGACGGACGGATAGACGGACATGGCTATATCGACCCGACTCTTGATGCTGATCAATAATATATATACTCTATGTGGTTGGAGATGCTTCCTTCTGCCTGTTAAATACTTTTGCACAAAACCATTATACCCTTTTTCCCATTTTTAATGGGATCAGGGTATAATGAATAAAAAAGATGAAGGAAGCATCTCCGACCCCATAAAGTATATAAATATTCCTGATCAGCATCAACAGCCGAGTCGACATAGTCTGTCAGCTTTTTTGTATGAACGCGTCGATCTCAGAGACTAAAAGAGCTAGAAACTCAAGATTTTGAACATGAGCTCTCCTTATCACAAGCAGTACAAGTTTGTTTTAAATTTTCGATAACTTTCCCCGTTTTCGATATACACATGTGATCGATAACAACAAAATCTTAATTTAGAAAACTTTGAGCTGGCGTTGAAACATTTAACGAAATATTGACAATCCGTGAAGCTTTTATTGAAATCGGTTGAGGAATACCGAATATATGGAACATTGAAATTAAGTAAAGTATGCTGTATATGCGTTCTCACATAGTCACACACATACACACTTACAAGCACTGACTGTCCGCGTAAAGTTCAGGGTTAAGGGTATCGTCTTGTCGGGATTCCTTACTTTTTATACCCTGATCCCATTAAAAATGGGAAAAAGGGTATAATGGTTTTGTGCAAAAGTATGTAACAGGCATAAGGAAGCATCTCCGACCCTATAAAGTATATATATTTTTGATGAGCATCAACAGTCGAGTCGATATAGCCATGTCCGTCTGTCCGTCCGTCTGTCCGTCCGTCTGTCCGTCCGTCTGTCCGTCTGTATGTATGAGCCAACCGATCTCAGAGACTATAAGAGCTAGAGACTTCAGATGTGGAACTTAAGCTCGCCTAATCCCTAGGCAGTACAAGTTTCTTTCCGATTTTCGATAACTCTTCCCGTTTCCGATATACACATGGGATCGATAACAACAAAATCTTGAATTTGGAAAACTTTGCCATATGAATTATAAAACAAAATAATGAAAATCTCTGAAAATTTTATTGAAATCGGTTAAGAAACACCGGAGATATGGGTCATTGAAGTTGTGTATGCAGTATGGAGTATGCGCGTACACACAAACACACACACTAACAAGCACTGACTGTCCGCGTAAAGTTCAGGGTTCAGGGTATCGTCTTGTCGGGATTTCTTACTTTTTATTCCCTGATCCCATTAAAAATGGGAAAAAAGGGTATAATGAAGTTGTGCAAAAGTATGTAACAGGCAGAAGGAAGCATCTCCGACCCTATAAAGTATATATATTCTTGATCAGCATCAACAGTCGAGTCGATATAGCCATGTCCGTCTGTCCGTCCGTCTGTCCGTCTGTCCGTCTGTCCGTCCGTATGTATGAGCGCGTCGATCTCAGAGACTATAAGAGCTAGAGACTCCAGATTTAGAACTTAAGCTCGCCTAATCCCTAGGCAGTACAAGTTTCTTTCTGATTTTCGATAACTCTTCCCGTTTCCGATATACACATGGGATCGATAACAACAAAATCTTGAATTTGGAAAACTTTGAGATGCAATTTGAATTATAAAGTAAAATAATGATAATCTGTGAAATTTTTATCGAAATCGGTTAATAAACACCGGAGATATGGGACATTGAAGTTGTGTATGCAGTATGGAGTATGCGCGTACACAGACACACACACACTTGCAAGCACTGACTGTACGCGTAAAGTATAGGGATCAGGGTATCGTCTAGTCGGGATATCTCGACTAGAGCCTTCTTACTTGTTTTTAATATGCATCAAGGACACATCAGTTTTATATTGGACCAAGAATTGTCTTTGGAGTGCATGTTTCAAATAAAAGAAAGTAAAGTAGTTTTTAGATTTGGATTTTATTTTCTTCTCCTAGTTTAATCGAGTAGGCTTTCATAACAAAAGCTTAGTTTAACACACACACACAGCACATTTGAAAATTATATTTGTACACAAATAATATTTTACAAAACATTTTCAAGAAACAGTTATCCTCTCCAAAACTCGTTCCAACACAAACAAACATTAGCAGACATACAATCCTAACAGACATGGCAGACAATCACAATATTGATGAGATAGAGATTCAAGCTGATTTTGAACGCAAAAAATTATTGGAAATTATTGCCTCCGAAACAGCTCTTCACAACTTCGAAAACGAGCTGCGTATGCTGTGTGTAGAACATAGTGGCCAAAATCGGATCCCTATACGCCAATGGAGGCAAATACAAGCACATTCTGCCAAGCTATGGACCAAGCTACCTGAAGTAAAGCGGAACGAATATAACGCTTTGGCTGCTAACAGTCTTGGCGCCCGATTGCAATTGGAATCGGCACAGGAAGCAGTAAAGGAATCCACAAGAGAATGTAAGATCTGCAAACGATCGGTCAGGTCAGTTCCTTACAGGAAAAGAAACGGGCAAATTGTGAATATGATGCTCCCAAAATCCAAGATTAATTACAATGACATTAAGAAGAGGTTGAGAGAAAAAAAAAATGCTCAGCATCAATTACTCTAATGATCAGTCCCCCGATGCGCGCCATGAGCCCTAACCCTGCCAATTGCAAAAGAAAAGCGTTAAAAGGTGTTGAACATCTACATTTTACACACACTGCTTGATGCTTATTAATCGCTGCCGCAAAAAGCCGTGACTAAAGTCACATATAATCTTCATGGCCAGAGAAAACTTAAACAAACCGATAATCGCAATGTAAGTGTGAAATAAAACATTTAATTAAGTTTTTAATTATTACTAACTTAACTTCTTAAAGATCTTAGAAGCATTGATCCTGATCATTAATACGACACTATGATATTTTAACTATTTATGATCATAAAGATAATAATGATATAACGTCACTTCATGCATTAAACTTGCGTTACGACAATCGTGATTGGATTATTAAATTAAAATTTTTTTTTTTGGGATCTTTTTAAAAATGGCTGTCCATTACGCGGCTAGATATATCCTAAGGACAATAAATGATCGGACAAAACAAAAAACCCAAAAGTACAACTATAAGCAAATGGAAAATATCTCATAACCGTCAAAATTGAAGTGTGAATCAGGCAAAGACGAGGCAAACAACAAGTTTTGGCTTTTGAATAACCAAAACTATATATCAAACTTCAAAATTTGAAACATAAATTTATTGTATGATCATTTTCGCCATTTTACTACTATTATTTATGCGTTCACACTATTTGGAAAGCAAATCAATTAAAAGTAAATATTTCGTTATTTAACTTGAAGCTTTCTTAAATTGTTGGTGTAAAGTTTTAGGTAACAAATCATTTAAACCACCTGTCTGAAAAAAAAACAATTTTATGTTGTATCTCCGATCTTAAGGACATGTAGGATGACGGATATGTGTGGCGATTTACTTCATTTATCATCATTCTTAATTATGACGATCATGTTAAAAAAAACTTTTCTTTTCCTTGGTTTCACGTTTCAAACGCCAAGTATTGCGATTCTTAACCAAAACAATGCCACAAGGTGCCCTTAAAACTATATATTGAGAGGAATTTAGTAATTAGTATCATACTATATATAAAAAATAAATTCTACGACATTTTGCTGATTATCACGACTTGTCTAATACTTCTTGTCGTTTTATTGCTTTCGCCTCTGTTCCCATTCATTGCACTTAGTATTGACCGAGGAAACATTTTAATACTTTACGCTTGGCAAATATTAGTATCCAAATGATATCGACATAGATATCTAAATGTGTTTTTGGCGTATAAAAATATGTGTGTTTGTTTGTTCGTGTGTATGTGTGTGTGAGTGTGTTTGTACCCTTTATGAATGCTTGACGACATTGAAAGATGGCAAATAGTATACAGGCATTTCTATGGGCTTAAGCGCCATGTGAGGCGTCTACATAAAAGTAGGGGTAAGGTAACTTTTTTAAGCATTTATGTCAAAAAAGACATTTAATTTTTGAAGTAAGTAGTGTTTGGATCCGAGTTAGGCTGGTAGATGCAATCTAATAGATCCGAATATGCCAAAAATTATAACAAAATTTCTCTCTTCAAAACCGTTCTCCTTATATGTAAAGCTTATGTGAAATCGGTTCAAAGAAGTTGTAGAAAATGTGAAAACCTATTACACGAAAGTTTCAAAAAGATGACTCAAGTTTAATAGGACTTATCCGCTTGCTGGTTGTCCAGGTGGTCACTCCCACTAAAGACTCAGAGCAAAAATAAATATAAAAGTAATAACCCATTTTTAAAAACTTTCATTTAAATCCATTCAGTATTTTAAGGTTATCTTCTTGTCGGGATTTCACGACTTGAGCCTTCTTACATGTCAATATGGGCGGATTAACTCATTATTAGCGGGTAATTCTCCGCGCTGAAAGAACGAATAATTCTGATCACACACTTTCTCGCTCTCTCTCTGTCTCTTACTCTTTCTTAAATACTTCGAATACTTTCTCTGTTTGTATGTATTGCTTTTTTTTTATTTTTATTTTTGTTTGCTTTGTGCGCTTCACGAATAAATATTTTGGTCATAGCCGAGATTAGCGTGCCTTCAATGGATTTGTTTGTTCTGCTGTCCACAAATAGTATGTATGTGTATGTGTGTGTTTGAGTATGGCTTTAAAAGTGGGTAATTCGGTCATGAATATGCGAACAATTTATCCCATTGTATACTGTACAATGTCCGAGGATTTTTGGTGTGCGCATATTTGTCGCAAATAGAGTACATTACTGAGACAGATCTATCTTGATAAAGTACATGTGAATGCCACTGGACAAATAATCCATCATCGAAATAACAAATTTTTCCAAACACATTTGAAATCTGTAAGTCGAAAATGTGTACCATTCAAATATTTTGTTTAGTTGCAATTTTTTTTTAAATTTATGTGTAAGTTTTTGGATTTTTTCGAGTGTATGTCCAGTCGTAAATGTATAATATAACTATAAGCTGACAAAAAGAGCCAATAAATACACAAAATGCTTGCCTTTTGTGCGCAGTATTGACAGAAACAAGTGAAAATTTGAATCTCTGAGTGTAATCGACCAGTAGATACCCTGCATTTAAGTTATATATACATTTAAATCATAAGCTTATCAACATTCGGCTATTGAAAATTTATTTTTCAGTAGCTTTGCTAGAAGAATATCACAAGAAAATCTACCAGCAATCCCTAAATGTCATCTCTTTCTAATCTATTGATGCTTTGTGCGTTTTGATTTACTTTCCTTTGCTTTTGCAAGGGTAAAAAATAAATAAAAAAAATGTTTTTTCCATATCAAGGAACTTGAAATTTGTGTAAAATAAAATGTCGACCTTGAACATTTTTATATTCATTCATTCATCTATATTGTGACTCTGTCAAAATTTATAAGTTCACCAACTGTATGAACATCTAATTAGAGAAATGGATTAAAATTTTTTAAAACATACTTACGTACGTACGTACATTCATAAATCATTCAAGTCTGTCTACACATGCAGAGAAAGAGCTTATCTCATAATTACTATGCATCACGAACAAACAGATACAGATACAGACAACCACCACTAGAGAACTATTTAAGCTGATATTGTGATTTGTAACAGACTGTACAGACGACTATTTTGATAAGGGGAGCATAGGAGCGGCATAGGCGTTTCAAAAGTAAGTTTTCAAGCCTAAGTGTAGGGCAGCGTTGCGGCTCCTTGACCGTTAGTTCCTGCTGTTACTGCAAAAAAAAAGAACAACGAACATTGAGTTCGCACGTAGTCGACTGCGCAACACTCTGTTTTGAGCTACACATGTATATAGTTTGTATAGGTGAACATAGTTAAAAAACTATCAAATAATCTTATAAAACATAAAGTTGATCAAGCAAAATAGCTATTATATTGAGAGCGATTTTAACCTAACATAAACGTCAGAAGAAATTATAGCTTTTTGAAAACATGCTCCTTGAAAGTCTAAAGAATTTATGTTTAGAAAATATTCAAAGCTCTTATTGATAATATACTCACTTCCGTTTTAGTTTAAGTAAAGCGTATGCAAAAAAACAAACAAACGTGTGTATGTTGAACAGCTGCTTGCTTGGCATTGAAAACGTCACCGAGCGACAGAGCAAAACACAAACAAACACACAGAGAGTAAGAACGAGATTTGTCGAGACAGAGAGGAGGCAGACGTGTGCAGTTTTCGTGTTTCTTACGTTGAGCGCATGCAGCACGAGGCAGCCATGAACGAAAACGACACATACGCGAAACGACGAGGGCCGAAGATGATGGCGACCGGTTTTTGGGGCCGCTGCCAGTCAAAAGCTCTGTCTGGCGCCTCAGTGCGAAGCGAAGCATCGAAAGTGTCAGGTGTTTAGCGGGATTTTCGTTCGTTTTTGGCTCCTATATATTGGCGCATATTTTGACGTACGTTTTTTAGACTGCGGTCATTTTTGTAGCTGCTTTCATTAAAAACAAAGAAAAAACAAAAACAAAAACAAAATAATAGACCAATAAATCAAAAAAACAATAAAACAAAAAATATAAAAATAAAAAAAAAAACCGACGCAAATAATTATTAGCAGCGAATGTCATTTATATTGTTTAAAAACGTATTTTTTTGTAATTTTTTTTTAAAATAAATGTTATATTGTGAGATATTTAATTATTATCCAGTTAAAGTGCCAATTCTTCGCAAGAAACATAAAACTTAAATACAAATACGTTAGTGCTGTTTTTGTTGGCTGTATTTATTGTCATTGTCAATATTTTTAAAAACATTTATATACATTTTGTATATAGCATAGTGATCAATTTTATTTGTCGTCGAGGTTGAGTGTGTGCTAGAAGAAGATGCAAAGTAAGAGCAAGAATGACATGAAGAAAGAATCGAGATAAAGAGATCGAGACAGAAAAAAGAAACCGAACAGCATCTTATCGGCTAATTTGTGTTGATGATTGAAAGTATTTTCTCGGTATTATTTTTTGTCAACATCGTAATTTATAAATTGCATTTTTGTTGTTTCTGACTTAATTGACGGATTTGAAAATAAGATTAGGTTTACTTGTTTTTGTTTCGTAATATAGAAAATGTGTGGAAACAATAGCGAACGTTGATGACGCAGGCAAATGTTTTGTGTGCGAACTCCCGTAATTCGAGCTTACTACTTCTACTAATACTATAAAACTAGTATAGTATGTATAATGTGTATTGAAAATAATTATTATAATATTGGTTTTTTTTGTGCTGTGCGCTAACCTTGTGAGATCATTATTTCGATCAGCTATTTGTAGCGAAATAATTAACAAAACAAAATGTGCGAATGAATTTACTGCGAAAACTAGGTTTAACATTTTCATGTTCTTCCGTACAAAAATAACTAGCTACCTGATGTGTGACTCAAAAACCCAAAAGCTTTTTAGCTAACTGTAAACATTTTTATACCCTGATCCCATTAAAAATGGGAAAAAGGGTATAATGGTTTTGTGCAAAAGTATGTAACAGGCAGAAGGAAGCATCTCCGACCCCATAAAGTATATATATTCTTGATCAGCATCAACAGTCGAGTCGATATAGCCATGTCCGTCTGTCCGTCTGTCTGTGTGTATGTATGAGCGCGTCGATCTCAGAGACTATAAGAGCTAGAGACTCCAGATTTGGAACTTAAGCTCGCCTAATCCCTAGGCAGTACAAGTTTGTTTTCGATTTTCGATAACTCTTCCCGTTTACGATATACACATGGGATCGATAACAACTAAATCTTGAATTTGGAAAAACCATTTGAGTTATAAAACAAAATAATGAAAATCTGTGAAATATTTACTAAAATCGGTTAAGAAACACCGGAGATATGGGACATTGAAGTTGTGTATGCAGTATGCAGTATGCGCGTTCACACACACACACGCATACTTGCAAGCACTGACTGTACGCGTAAAGTATAGGGATCAGGGTATCGTCTAGTCGGGATATCTCGACTAGAGCCTTCTTACTTGTTGTATATCACTTTGTAAGTTTACAGCTTACTCAAAGTTTAACTCGTTAAATTACTTCGATGTTGCTCTTTTCTATCAATTGATGCATTTCAATTAACTCAGTTAACTTTCGAGTACCGAGCTTTTTCAAAGCTTAAGCTGGCTTTTAAGGTCGCATAAAAATCAAAGCCAAGCTTAGAGAGCATCCTTGCAGTTGACCTTCTCTCTCTCTCTCTCTCTCTCTTCCACTCTGCGATCAGACAATGCTTAGCTTTTGGTGTTCTCTTCCCATTTCGTTTTGCAACGGTAATTTGAGCTAATCATGAAATTAACTTGCCACCTTAAGTGCCTGGAAAGCCTCGTTTGACCAAACTACTACCAAAAACATTAAATAACAATAATCAACAAAAATAACGGCAACAAAAGCCGCAAAGTTGAAGCGTCTGTGCTTAATCAAGCTAAATAAAATATGTACGTACATTGAACAATAGAAAACTCATACTCATAGGCACACAAAACTAACGACAAGCAACAAACAACAGCAACAAGCACATAGAAAATTGTTGGCTTCAAAACACGCAAGCAACAGTCCCGTTCCGTCCGTCAGGCAACAGTCGCTGTCTTCATCGCGTGTGTTAAGTCCGCGTTCCGTCTCCTTCCGCTTTACGATTCCAATCCCGTGTACCGGTTGCAGTTCCAACAACCAGCAGGACAAACTCCGACTTCAAACAGTGCGCGGCGTGCGGTCGACTTTGCAACCGAAGAAACAACATAAAAAAACTTACATCTTTTACCCAACTATATAAATATATTGTATATATATTGTACTTATATATATGTTGTTATATTCCTATAACGCAATTTCTTTTTTAACCATTTTTTTTTTCGTTTTCCATTTTGTTTTTATTTTTTTCGTTTTTTAACCGCCACCGCTGTGCACCGTCACTGTTCCCGTTCCCGTTACCGTTACCGTTCCACAACACCGCGGACATGCTGTTTGTTCTCTTTGCAACCGGAGAGTAGGTCAGGTCAGTGTGTATTATTATTATTATTTTACCCAACTATTTAGCTATACCATGGCGGCATTATTCTCAACTATGTACCCAAATATACATATGTATATACACTAGTCTAAGTTTATACTCCCTTACACATACTTAAAACTGAATATTGCCGCGTGCATATTATTTTAACAACGTTTGTTTCTGCATTTTTAATCAAAGCTTTTGCGTTCTTCCCAACTAATACGACAAATGCACTTATTGGCCAGTTTTTAGTTGTTTCTCCAGCAACGACTGTTTGGCATGGTAAGCTAATAATGGCTATTATTCATTGCTCAATGGCTGTAGGCATGGAATTTTTGGTCAGTTTAAGCATGTCAGAGAAAGCGCGCCTAGTTGATACCCTGCAACCAAATTTTTTTTTGCTCTTTTTATACGGTTTAGTGCAAAAGTATGTAACAGGCAGAAGGAAGCATCTCCGACCCTATAAAGTATTTATATCAGCATCAACAGCCGAGTCGATATAGCCATGTCCGTCTGTCCGTATGTATGAGCCACCGATCTCAGAGACTATAAGAGCTAGAGACTCCAGATTTGGAACTTAAACTCGCCCAATCCCAAGGCAGTACAAGTTTGTTTTCGATTTTCGATAACTCTTCCCGTTTCCGATATACACATGGGATCGAAAACAACAAAATCTTGAATTTGGAAAACTTTGAGACGGAATTTAAAACATTAAACAAAATAATGAAAAACTGTGATTTTAATTAAAATCGATTAAGAAACACCGGAGATGTGGGACATTGAAGTTGTGTATGCAGTATGCGCGTACACACACACACACATACTTGCAAGCACTGACTGTACGCATAAAGTATAGGGATCAGGGTATTGTCTAGTCGGGATTCCTCGACAAGAGCCTTCTTACTTGTTTTTCTTTCGTTTTTTAGCTATCGTTGTGTAATGTGTTTATCGAAAGCGATAAGAGATTCGATTGTTTGACATAAACTTAAAATAAATCGATGTACTTTGTTGTTCGATTGTAAAATCGATTTATTTTGCTGTCCGATTGTTAAATTGATGTGAAAAAAACAATCGCTTTTTCGATGCGTTAGACTTTTATTATCGATTGGAATCGATTGTGACAATAATGAATGCGTTTGATCGGTGATGCTTTGTTCCGGTCCGACTGTTACATCTTAAAATTGTTTGACATCTCTTTGAATCTTTTGATAGTTTTGTTCAGCTGTTCTGTTCTTGCTTTCACAGAAACACACATAGACACATACACACACACACACACACACACGCACGCACGCACACGCACGCACACCTGACACTTTGATATTTTGCGCTTAGTCTCCAGGGTACATTTGATTTTTCAATTCTTGATGTCATGTTCGTAAAAGTTGTACTCTTTACACTTTGATTCCAAATGGGAAAACGAGCATATTGATTTTGTCGATTGTCTGTCTTTCTTAAAGTTTGTTTTGACGTTCGTGAAGCTAATGACATGGAACAAGGAATTTTCTTTTCACTTCAGATAAAGTCTTAACATCTAAAATCTTTAGATGTTTCTTGTCTTTTATGACTACATCAATTTCAAAACGTTATAGTTAGTATATTTGGGACATGACGACAGTTCACGCCCGAAAAAAAAGTTTCAAATTGCTTGAATAAAAGTTGATTTGGTTGTTTATGGAGCAAATGGGTTGGCGTTTGGGTTGGCTTCGGTTGGAACGCTCGTACCAAAATCTCAAGCAACTATTCAAAAGTTTGTGACTCAAACAATTAACTTCGATTGAAAGTTATGCACAACAAGATAATTGTGGCCGATAATTTGTTGTGGTCTTGGCACCTTCTCATCTTTATTGCCTTTTTAGTTAGTTTTGTTTTGCGGCATGGCCATTAAATGACTCGAATAGATTCTGCGCCACAGACAAAAGGGCAACAGCGTATTTACTGTATTGTATAGTGCACAAGTCTCCAAAACGTGCCTTGAAAATTGCAACCTTAACATGAACAAAGACAATAAGAACGATGGAAAGATAGAGAAGAGTGTGAGGGGGAGGGGTAGGGGAAGGGGAAGGGGGTTAGTGAGTGGGTGAATGAGAGAATAACTGAGATAAATGTAGAAATCAGCAGGACGCAACAATAGCAAAGGTACAAAGCGAACTTTTGGTTACTGCCACACAACAACTGCGACAACTGTCCAACCAAATGCGCACAAACAAAATGGATGAAAGCGGGAAGAGGGTGTGGTTGTTGGGTTAAGGCTACAGAAGCAAGGACGCAGAACAAATGTTGATGGGCCCATGTTGCATGCATCTCGTTGTTGTTGTGGTCGAGTTCAAAGCGAAAATGCAACGGATCGACTGACCAAATTATCTGTTATATGGTTAAATAGTTAATTATAACATATTTGTGTTAGAGTTGGGCTTAGCTTCTGTTATGCCTTTTTTCTTGTTATCGCCCAACCGCCTCCTTATCACACTTCGTCATCGAGTAAAACTATTGTGAAAAATCGTTGTCAAAACAATTTATTTTATATAAAAATAAGTTTCAACCAAAGCAAAATTAAGTTCATAACATATACTATGTATATATTATATACTCTCTTTTACATATAAATATACTCTCTTTTTGCCGTTGATAAACAGTGTATAACTAAAATATAAAAATAAATAAAACAACAGAAGAGCTGAGCATAGAATGCGCTGCAATATTTTCAAGGACCCCAAAACTGCAGCAGAAACTAAATCATACACAAATAGTTAGAAAGACAAAGAGCTGAGGGTTTTGATGGGGTTAGCAAAGCGGAGAGCACGGAAAAGAGGAGGAGGAGCAAATCTAACAGTATATTTGGTTTGCAGACCCCAAAGCTGTACCAAGTAGTAGTAGTAGCAGCAAAGTCAAATAACCTAATCAAATAAGCAAAAATCTCTGTAAAATTAAATCATAAAAGAACGAAACGAAACGAATCGTTACTGTTCTGTCTCTCTCAATTTAAAAGTGTCCTTTAAGGGAGTGGAGAGTTTGATGAAAGCAAATTTGATCACTTTACTTCCATGTACAATCTGTTCATATATTGTTGAGTAAAAGCTGTATAGTATATTCAATGCTTATGGAATGTGCTCCGACCATATGAGTACTATACATATTATTTCAAAATGCTCGCTTAGACTTGAACTTTTAGCGTTGTCGGTGAAAGGTTATCATATTCAAAGGCATTATCACATTGATTGTTGCTTTCGGGCAAAGCAAAAAGCCCAACAAATTCAGTTCACGAAACTTGAAAATAATTATTTGATATTTTATTTTTTTTTAGTTTGTTAAGCTTGAATACACATTCCAATAATGTGTGTACACATATAGCTTATTGTATTATGCCAACATACAGTTGGTAAATATAATTTATATGAAAATCTTTATTTACCGATTATGATTCAATTGCAATGGCATTTTTGTTTTACAACCCTATAATTGAATTAAATGTATAACTCATCAATTTTTTATTTCAATTCATGTGAAATTCAATTTCCATTTTTTATTACTATCCGTCTCTTTCTCCCCCTATATCATTCAATGGATTAATTTTTTTGTACCATAACGAACTGCTCTTGAAATTTATGTTTTCTCTTCAATTTATTTCTCCTACCTTTCCGCCCATTTTCAGAAGTCACACTGCGTTGCACACGTGTCGGCGTCTGTCTCAAGGGCGCCACAAAAAACTGCGACATTTGCCACATTTTAAAGTTGCACTTGGAACGCAAGGGAACGGTTGACATGAGCATTGCAATAAGAAGAAATTGAAACTTAAATCAAAATATTTACTTGCCTGCAATATATACATATTTTTTTTGCACGTTTTCAAATCACTTTCAAGATTAAAACATGCATGCAGTCAATGGGAAAAATATGTTCGCAAGTTTAATTCTATTGAAGCAATGTAAATTACAAAATCTAATCAAATCTGCTTTTCAAAACAGTTGAAAACACTTGCTTATTTTATTTGTTGTACTAGTGTAAAATGCAAATTTTATGAATATATTTAAGCACTTGAATCATGAGCTCTAATCTCATCTCATCCCATTGCATCCCAATACCAAAACAGCCTGAATCGCATTTGTTTGTGTCTGCTTATACATTTATGAATATGAATATGAGTATGTATTAATTAGTCTACGTATTTTCCCGTACCCATACGTAATTGAGCGAATATTTGATTTGTATGCATTGTCGCCTTTTGTTTTGCGGTTATTATGCATATATTTTTTTTTTTTTGATTGAACTACAGTTATTCAATTGCCTAAGGGCCTCACCAAACCCAAACCGAAACTGTTGTGCGAAATGTTCTTATGTTCATTTACGATATGCAAATTTCACAAATTGAATCGTTTGATTGCCATAACATAATAATTCGGTACGATAGTTGCGCAAAATGGGTTTCTCATCTAATATTTACAAATATTATCTTTATAAATATCAACTCAACGTGATCAAAGTAGCGAAATCAGTTAACATGAATCACGCAAATCAAAGCCGATCAATCGAAATCCCAAAACAGTGTCAACAAAAGAGACACCCAGAGTCAATCCTAAAAATAAGCTTTCTTTTTCCAACACTCCTTAACAGTAAAGAAACCTGAACTTAAACTTTAGTAGATATTACCGCCGACAAGTCGACTTCACTCAACTTAAAGACAAAGACAACACGACATGTCGAAGAGGTCACAATTAGCAAATAACTTTAGAAAACTTTAATCTATAAACAAAGAAGAATAAGATCAATAAGATCACAACAGAACTTTATGTATATTCGTGTTAAATTTTCTATACATTATCAATGATAGATCTGCCCAATGTGGACGAGAATTTTTTTTTATATCGAATCATAAGTCTTATACATACAAATGGATAGGCGGACATTGCTATATCGACTCGGCAGTTGATCCTGATCAACATTATACCATATACTTAATAAAGTCGAACATGCCACCCCAAAAACATAACTAGATTAATATTGCATTTCGAGTTTACAAAATAATTTTTACTCGAAATTCTTGAAGAACTTGATGATAGGTCAAAACTTGCCTAAGTCATAGTTTCGTCAAAACTCAACCGATTATTAAATAACTGTCTGTTTACTTGATTGTTCAGTCGTTCCAACTTTAACGTACAAACATGTGTTATTTTAACAGTATATATGTTTGTGTATCGTATATGAACATACTCGAACACATATTTATGTGTAAGTTAGTAAAATTGATGCTTAAAGTGTGCGCCTTCATAAATGAATAAAGACAATTTATTATAGTAAGCATTTTGATGAGCAAGCAAAATGTTTTTGTCATCCCGATTGAAGCGCTTGAGTAATTTATGATTAAATCCAATGGGTTTTAATACAATTGCAGATGATTTTCGTGTAATAAAAAGTGCCTATAATTCAGCACTTCTTTCGAGAATGTTACTTTATGCAAAAGTATGTGTGAACAAATTTATTAGATTTAAAGCTAGACGCCTTTTCCGGTTCACTTCTCACTCTCACTCTCTCACTCACTCTCCCTCTCTGTCGGGTTGCGAACGTTCTATTGAGCCGCGCGCGCTCCGTTGGGCTGCCATTATTTATGATTTAATTATAAAAATTGTGCGCCGTACGGTTGCAACAAAGAATTCAATTGAAAAGCCCATGTTGATTTATGAAAATTGCCAGCTAAGTTAACCAAACTCTCTCAATTGGTAACAGCATGGCCCTGGTTGACGGGCAAAATATTTTGTTTACCTCGCACCTTTTAGCCTCCCCCAAAAAGTTGAATGGCGTTTCAAATTATTATTTCTTCCCTTTTTTTTTTGGTTTTTTTTTTATGTCTGCTGTTGTATACAAGTTTTTGTTTTTTTTTTCTGATAAGTGGCCCTCTTCTCACCAAACCCGCTCAGCTTTCAGCTTTCAGTTCGCAGCGCGCTTTTCATTGTTAATCGTCATCATAAATAAATCTATTCAAAAAATATTTTTCATGCACAATTTGTCGAGGCCAATGCCTCTCGTGCTCTGAAACTTCAGCTCTAACGATATACATAAGTAAAAATAATTTTTCTTTTTACATACATAAATTGTTTGTTTTTTTTTTCTTTTATGTTTTGTCGCCTTTCAAAATGATGGGTATACATCTTTTAGTTTCAGTTGGTTGCCTTTGGCATCCCAGTTCATTTCTTTTGCCCATTTTCACGTCATTTACACTTAAATAGCTTAGCGCCTATGGATACAAACGGAGGGGAGAGAGAGCGAAAGAGAGAGAGAGAGAGAGAGAGAGGGAGAGATAGTCGTTATACGAGTGTTGTGTATGTGTTGCGGGGGCGTTGAGTAATCGGCAAAAGACAAATTATTATTATATGATGAGGCTGTTGATGATGCCGTTTCGCTCCATTTTTCTTTTTTTTTTTGGATATTAAACTTTATTGCCAACATTATACATTGTGTTCTGTTGCAAGCGACATACATAAATCAAGTATTAAACATCTGAAGCATTAAAGATCGATTCTATATATATTGTATATAGTATATGTGAAAATTTAACTCATTCCCCAATTTCTTTTAATTACTTGTTTAACACGAACCTCGAACAAATTTAAGAAAAGTTTTCCAACCCGTTAGTTTGGAAATATTTTCTTAATTTGTTTGCAATTGTAAATTGTCACAATCGATTGATTTTTGCTGATAACAGGAAAAACAAAAGGTCAATAAAATTATGTTTAAGTATTATAAGCTAAACAAGCACCAAATACACTCTTCATATTTATAGCTAAAAAATACCTAAAATAAAAAAGAATAAAAACAATCGATTTTGACCTCCATTAATGCTTTTGCAGGAGTACAAGTAGTCGAGTCCTTCAATACTAGTAAAACAGTCTTCGATTGCTTTCAACATCCACATTATTATTATGGTTATATATATGCTAAGCTGCATAAATCCGATTAGGCAACCGAGATTTTCTTCAGCTTAGCATTAATTCCTTTTGACTAAAACACAAAACAGCAAGCAAGCATTTATCTCAGATACAATTATAAGCATTTAAAGTGTGTGTTTCAATTGAAACTTGAGAGCTACTAAAATGTCTTTGAATTGATATATTGATAATAATTATTTTGAACTTAATTGGAAGTGCTTTCTTGTCCGATTACTTAAAATTTAATCATTACAAAAGCACTTAACTGGAGTGCGGTTTTATCTCTTGCCCGGACAATAACGATTCGCGTTAACTGAAATACTGCAAAAGTAAAATTAAGCGGCGTTAAATAAATTAGTGTCGTTTGAGTTTAGCTTTTTCTAACTATTACCTACAATTTTAATGAGCTCCACATAAACAAACGTTAGCGTTTGTCAAATTGCCAATGTCAATGGTTTAATTGTTTCTGGAATTATCTTTCAAATGCGTTTTCATTTATCAATCTTGCCAATTTGAATTAAACTGGTAATGTGCTTGCGTCGTAATTGTTGAGGGTCTTGATCACAATTCGAGGAAAAAAACAAGTAAGAAGGCTCTAGTCGAGAAATCCCGACTAGACGATACCCTGATCCCTATACTTTACGCGTACATTCAGTGCTTGCAAGTATGTGTGTGCGTGTACGCGCATACTGCATACTGCATACAAAACTTCAATGTCCCATATTTCCGGTGTTTATTATCCGATAAAAATTTCACAGATTGTCATTATTTTGTTTTATAATTCAAATTGCATCTCAAAGTTTTCCAAATTCAAGATTTTGTTGTTATCGCTCCTATGTGTATATCGGAAACGGGAAGAGTTATCGAAAATCGGAAAGAAACTTGTACTGCCTAGGGATTAGGCGAGCTTAAGTTCCAAATCTGGAGTCTCTAGCTCTTATAGTCTCTGAGATCGACGCGTTCATACATACGGACAGACGGACAGACGGACGGACAGACGGACATGGCTATATCGACTCGACTGTTGATGCTGATCAAGAATATATATACTTTATAGGGTCGGAGATGCTTCCTTCTGCCTGTTACATACTTTTGCACAAATTCATTATACCCTTTTTTCCCATTTTTAATGGGATCAGGGTATAACAAGTAAGAAGGCTCTAGTCGAGATATCCCGACTAGACGATACCCTGATACTATAAATCACGCGTACAGTCCGTGCTTCCAAGTATGTGTGTGTGTCTAAGCGCATACTGCATACTTCATACACAACTTGAAGGTCCCATATCTCCGGTGTTTTTAAACCGATTTTCATAAAAATTTCACAGATTTTCATTATTTTGTTTAATAGCTTAAATGTTTGCCAAATTCAAGATTTTTTTGTTATCGATCCCATTTGTATATCCGAAACGGGAAGAGTAATCGAAAATCTAAAACTTTTACTGCCTAGGGATTAGGCGAGCTTAAGTTCCAAATCTGGAGTCTCTAGCTCTTATTGTCTCTGAGATCGATCTATGCTGATCAAGAATATTCATACTTTATGGGTCGAAGATGCTTCTTTCTGCCTGTTACATACTTTTGCACAAAACCATTATACCCTTTTTACCCAATTTAATGGGTTCAGTGTATAAAACCCAAAAAAACCAGTTAAGCAATAAAAACGGGAATTAAAGTTCATTTGATGTGCAATTAAAATAAAATTTAAATAGTTTCTATGTTTATCGAAAATTAAATGTCAATGCTGACTCAGTCTGTACCTTCCCGCCCCTTCAATGGGCCACAAACCACCCGTTCCCGGGAGCCAAACCGCTGTTCTGCAGCTGAGTCTCAGCAATGAGTTTGTTGTTTGTATGGGTAGAATCATAAATTAATTTTGCAGCGCATTTTAAGAATTGTGAATTGTCCGGCCCAGAAGCCAGCACACAAACTGAATTATGTACATTCATGACAAAATATATATACATACAAACATATATGCGTATACCCTGTACTTATTAAAACAAGTTGTAAGGTATGCAGTGTTTATGTAATATTTATGTAATATAACAAAATCGATCAAAGAATTGAATTTAAAGAGACGTTAGTACACAATCGATTTGTAATATTGAGTTAAGAAACCAATATCTCCTTTTTTAATTTTTACTGCTAAGTATACAGGTTATAATATAACGAACTTAAAATTTTATGCAGTGATTAACTATGAGAATAAATACTTTAAAGATAATTTGTTGCTATGTAGATTTCATGCACTACTTAGGACAATATTGACATTGCTGACAATTGTTCGTTCTCTCTCTTTGTGGCTATTCAACTAACTCGTTAAGTGGATGAAGGGCTCTTGAGGTCCAGTGACCACTTGGCCGTATCGTTACCACAAAACGAAGGCTTAATGATGGGGATAAGCTGTTCAGTTTCATTCAACTAAAGGCATTGATGGTATTGCCTTTAAGCTGCCAGCAGGTGTGCATGTGTGTGTGTGTTTGTGTGTGTTGTTGTTGTTTTGTAAATCTGTTGATTTACGACAGCGGCATTGACTATTATTACTGTTGTTGTTGGTATTGTTTGTTGTTTTTGTTGGAGTTGATGAGTTGAAAACAAAAAATATTAAGCGCTTGCAAAATTAATGCATAATTAAATATGAATTTATGCTCAGTTGTGGCTTAACACGTTGCGAGCACACACACACACACACACACAAGTCTCCTATGTGTATGCTATAGAATTTCACATAATTCAAAAAGGTTGAAGAAGAAGAAGCATCAGCACCATTTACTAGCTTGTTTTGAAATTTATCGCCGTAACTTTGCTTATGTCAGCAATAATATTCAATACATATTTAATTGAATTTAAAGCATTTTTAAAACAGGAACTGCTTACAGGGTATAGGACGAATGAAGCACGCTTTCACCCCCTCACAACGTTTAACAACAGACCTTATACATACGTAGTTAGTTGAGTTAGTCAACAGTAAAATTAAAGGCTTGTTGTAAATGCATGTAATTGAGGTATTGAAATTTTGTACAACAACTCGTTGGTCGTTTATTGAAAACAATTTGCATTTGGCAATCAACGGAAACGTTTCATAATTATATTTACAGGTTTTATAAATGATATCATTGGGCATTATTTGTCACGCTAAATGACAATCCAGATATAAACGTGTATATATATATGCTTATCCAACAGGCTGACATATTTAGCCGCTTACTGGGAAACGATTATTGAAATTACGTATACGATTCGATGTCGACGTAGTGCCAGGTTAGCATTTTTAGAAAGAGAAAGAGAGAGGTAGAAAAGAGTTAGTTAGAATGAGAGCGAGCATATTTTTGTATGTTCGTAAAGTTGTTGTCAGTGCTTTAAAACAATTTGACAACGCTTCTGACCAGACTTTCAGTGTGGCTGGCTGGTTGGGTTCGGTTGGGCTCGGATTTGGGTTTGAGTTGGATGGCCGGCTGTTTGTTTTAGCCACATGACACATGGCTGGCATAAATCTTGCATGCGGCGTATGGCAAATGAATGCGCCAATAACTCAATAAAAAACAACAAAAAAAGCTCGATAAAAAAAAAACGAATAACGTTGCTCTTATTGTATGCGTATGTGTATGTGTGTGTGTGTGTGTGACGTCGTTATGACCAAATGGTGTCCAATGGCATTGGTGCAGCTGCTGCTTTCGTCTCGACAACGGCGACGACCATTGCGCTAGCTGTCTGACAATTGACTTCCGTTTTAAATTTTGCACAAGTTATGGTGGCGTCAACCGTCAACTTAATTCAGCAGTTACAGCAGCAGCAAATGTTCAACGAGCAAGCATCAAAAAAAAAAAACAAAAACAAAAAACACAGAAAAAGTGCAAGCATAAGTTGGCAAGAGTTTGTGACACAAATGGCTTGCGAGAGTCCTTGACGAAAAAAAAAGAAAGGCTTTCGGCAAACAATGATCAATGATGATCTTCTTGGCAAACATTCGTTTCCAACACTCTTAAAGAACATCCATCTTCGGGCTGACAAATAATTGTAACACTAACAAAAAAATGGTTATAATATATATATAATAAAGAATTTATTCAACAACAACAATTATTTATCAAGAAAACACCTTTTAATCTCACAAATTACCTTTACGACTCTACACTATATTTATTACTTATGTAGTAATAAGCTGATTGAAGCAACCTTCTCGAGAAAAACAAACCAATAAGTAAAGTTCTTATAAACAGACAGCTCCACTTATCTAGTAAGAAATGATTTTGTTTATGCACTGCGGCCATATCAATTTTCGTGCTGATTACATATATGAATGTATGTGTGTGTGTGTGTGTAGCTGTCGAATGCAACTGGCCATGAGTGCTGAGCAATTGAGTAGTGGTAGTGGATAAATCTTAGCTAAACAACTGAATAACTTCAGTGCAATTTTGTATGCAGATATTAAATTAGTGAACATAGTAATCCAAACACCATATTTTGGCGACTTCTGCTGTTTTTTTTTTTCGATTTTCAGTTATCGATCTTTATGATTTTCACAATCTAATCTATTTATCTTTTCCACTAAATCAATTATTCATTTATTGAAAGAAAAGTCAGTTTAAATGCTTAAATCATTCATCATCCTCCAGAAAGCGAATAATTTGGCTTTTTTAAAAAATTTCCCGGTCTTTAATTTTCTAAGTAACTGCAATTTGTGTTCTTGGATTCTTGAGGGGACAATTGTTAAATGAACATTTTTTTTTTATGTTTCTTACGCTTGTAACCTTACCCTATATTTATATTACTTTTTTACGCTAGGTGCCATTCTACATGTGACCTCAAGCCGGTAAGCTAAAAACCAACCTACACATATGCATATGTGTATGTATGTGTACATACATTAGACGCCATTTTGAATGGATGAATGTTTAGATTTTGCTTGCCTGCTGGTTGCTTGGCTTGTTGGCTGGTTGGCTGGCTTGCTGGCTGGCTAAGCATCTCCAAGTCCATCTACTTTTGACTTCAGCTTTTCTACTTGTTTCAAATTGCCTGTTGTTGTTGTTTTGTTTTTGTTGGGCATAAAACAAAAGCGCGCACCAAATGCAAACAATGACAAAATGGCAACGCCAGCAGCAGAGGTCGCCAAGTGTTGGCAGCATCAGACAGACAGACAGACAGACAAAAAGGACAGTTGGATAGTCGGACAGACATGAAACGTCGAAAAGTGGAAAAACAAGTCGCGCCATTCGCAACTTTCGCTATTCCTCGGCTCGTTTACTCATTGTGGCCAGACCGAAACGAGGTCGGCGCCGCAGCGTTGCCATATTTTTGTTTTGCGCGTCTTGTTTTTAATTTTATTTGCGCTCGCTCCACTTGAAATACATTGTGCAGCAGCCGCCACCGCTGCAGCAACAGCCCACCCACACTCTGACCTGACCAAAAAAAATCCCAACCCAAAGCCAAAGCCAAAAAAAAAAAAAAATACAAGTAAGAAGGCTCTAGTCGAGAAATCCCGACTAGATGATACCCTGATCCCAATACTTCACGCGTACAGTCAGTGCTTGCAAATATGTGTGTGTGTGTGTACGCGCAAACTGCATACACAACTTCAATGTCCCACATCTCCGGTGTTTCTTAATAGATTTTATTTAAAATCACAGATTTTCATTATTTTTATAATTCAAATGGCATCTCAAAGTTCTTCAAATTCAAGATTTTGTTGTTATCGATCCCATGTGTATTTCGGAAACAGGAAAAGTTATCGAAAATCGAAAACAAACTTGTACTGCCTAGGGATTAGGCGAGCTTAAGTTTCAAATCTGGAGTCTCTAGCTGTTTTAGTCTCTGAGATCGACGCGTTCATACATACAGACAGATCAAGAATATTCATACTTTATGGGTCGGAGTTGCTTCCTTCTGCCTGTTACATACTTTTGCACAAAACCATTATACCCTTTTTTCCCATTTTTAATGGGATCAGGGTATAAAAACGAGCAGCAAAGCCAAAGCCGTAGCAACTCATCCCTTTTCATTTTCTCATTCCCATTTTGAGCAGGCCAAGCTACAAAATTGTGCCACATGGCACCTCTCTCGGCCTGGTCCCAGGCCAGGGCCAGTCAAAGACAGTGGCAGCGTTGACTAATATGCGCTTAGATTTAGTTTTCCTGCACACTCTTCAACCCGCTTCAACGCTCCTTGCCTCTTATTCTTTTATGCCCAAAAGAGAGAGAGAGAGAGAGAGAGAGAGAGAGAGTGAGAGAGAAGTGATGAAAAAAAAATGTAGTATATGATAGAAAAAACAACAGCAAAATTTATTGTGCCACACTGCAAGTATGCGGCGTCCGAAAAAAATGAACGAAATTGGGCCATGCAATTGCAACGGTAACGGCAATGGGGTAACAATACCTCCTCCAACCCCGATCCAGCCGTCCGGCCGCTCGCGTTTGCAAGCGCATCTTAATTTATGTTTTGACCAGGCAGCACTTTTTCCGTTTTTGAGCTTAATAAGCGCCCTTTTGCTGCAAATGACATTAGCGGGCTAATTAGACTTGCATTGCGCCCACACACACAAACACACAAACACACAAACAAACAAACAAAACACACACACACACACAAACCTATCATCTATCAGTGTGCATCGTGGGCAGGGGCAAAACGGCTAATGAACCAAAGGGAAACAAACCAGAAAGGCTATCTGCAATTGCTTATCCTACCACATTCCCCTACCCCCTCCAAAGCACATTAATTGGATACGGATTAACTGCGCAAACCCAATTAGTTTATTCTCACCTTGCCATGCAGTAATTTGATCTTAAAATCGCAAAATGCTGTTGACATATAAAAGTGCAAATATTAATAGCATACTTTTCAGGGCAGTAATTTAAATATGAATAAGAAAATAGAAAACAAAAACCGTGTCATGGCTAAAAAGTGTATAGCAAATAATATTGATGATTGATAGGCGGGTTAAATGCAAATGTCCTTTACCCTCAATCAATCTTAATTTGTTATGAACATATAGCATATACTAAATACGGATATTTTTGTATACTAAACCCCAATTTATGCACACATTTAAAATTTAGCTTGTCAAATAATTGCAATCAATTTATCTTCATTTAAAATTGTTAACAATTGGCATAGTAGGGTTGAATTTGAAACTTTTTTATACAATATAAACATAACTTTAAACAACTCTTGGTTTAATTGTGTAGTCCAAAGGAAATGCATGTGAGCTTCTTGGTCTTTGACAGCACAAAAATGACCAAAGTGACATTTGGAAATGTGAATTACGCAAAAATGCCGCAAAATGTTTTTGCCAAAAATGTTCGTTTAAGTTATCGTTTGTCCATACGAAAAAGGCTGTTTAGACATGCAAAATTGCAGAGAGTTTGAGATTTTACCAATAACAAACACAAACACACATGGACACACAGACAAGGATATGCTTTAAACCAAGCCAAGTTGGTTTGTTTTTTTTTTTAGTGAGGCGCCGGGTCACTTCAAATGCAATTACGGTAAATTGAAAAAAACAAAAATAGCGATAGAGAGAGAGAGCGAGAGAGAGAGAGAGAGAGAGAGAGAGAAAGCGCGAGAGCGAGACCGAGGCAAAGAGAGTAAGAGTGTGAGAAAAAATGCACATTGGACATAAATCAATTTTGAAACTGGGCCAAAACGAAAGCAAATGAGTTGTCAATAGTTGTACAAAAGCTTTGCTTACACACACACTTCCTTTCTCTCTCTCTCTCTCTCTCTATTTCCCTCTCTATTAAAATTGGCATATTGGTTATATACTGCATACAAGTATTTAGTAATCGCACATCCTTTTCCATTTAGTGGTATCCGCCCGCAAAACTGACACTCAACTGGCACTGGCTCTTCTACTACACGCAATTGCAAATTTAAATGACAACACTTTGGCCTCCAAGTGTTGTTGTTTCTCGTCCATTTTTATCGTTACGCTTCTGTATTAGTGTGAATTAACTCGTATAACATAAGCACTAAACAAGCGAAAACTATAATGGCAAAGCAGCTGTCAGCTAAGGCATTCATTCATTACAACAACAACGCCATTTATCTTAGTCTAATCTAACGGGATCAACGCACAATCTGTTAAAGTTAAAGCTTTAAAGCATGATACATTTGGATTGGTTACTTAGAACTTAACTTTACTTCTGACATAGTTTAAAATAGCTTATAAGTGTTGAAGTTGAAATTTTTCCCTCATGATCGTTTTCCGGATTAAACGTTAAGAGCTTTAATTTTACCTTGAACTCATACCATTTATACCATTGTCCTTCCATTGGGTATATGCGTAGTAGCTTTGCCTAGATGACATTTTAGTTGATACTTTCAGTTTTTTTTGTTTTTTTTTGGTGCCCAATGCCGTCGGTGATGCTATTGCTTCATCTGACATTGTTTCCGCATGTCGTTAGAGCAATTTTTTTTTTGTGTGTTGCTTTCTATGCTATTTTTCTGCGCATGGTATTCTTAGCTTTCGGATTATTTTTTCTCTTTGTGTGCTCAATTTCATGTGCAAAGCGCAGAATTGAGGGGACATAAAGGAAAGCAAAAACCAGCAGAAAGAAGTGAAAGAAGAAGTTAAAGAAAAGTGTCAGTTTATTTTGATGTCTCAACATGGTTTTCCTGTGGCGCGAGCAGATGACATACACCGTATACCATATATAGCAAACATCATCTCCGGCCGCCATTGATATTGCTGACGAAAATTAGAATTATTATGTTTAAACGTGTGCAGTCAACGGCATTTTGTTTGGCTTCTTAGTATAACGTTTGCCGCCGCCGATGCCACTGCCACTGCCACTGCTACTGATACCACCAATGCTACCGCTCCCGTTGAGCCGTATGAGTGACATGTGTCAGCTCACAAAAACAAGCAATTTTGAATGCCTGAATCCAGTTGCCTGAATCCTGATGCTTGATGCTTGATGCCTGATGCCTGTCATCTGCAGTTGTTGCAACACAGCCAGCAGATGAACTAAAATTAGATTGCCTTCTGCTGATGCGGCTTCTGTTTGTGTGCAATATATATATGAAAATACACACTATAAGTAGTCTATAAAACGAGCATGGCCAGCAGATGAATCTCATCAAATTCATTCATTCAATGAAAGAGCTGTTTGGATTCACATATTTTGTTGCCCTGCGAAGAAAGTTTTAACTATCGTTAAGTTTCAAGTTACTTTCAGAAGTTCTCAGCAGTTTTTAAGAGCTTTGTTTTGCGTTTCAGTTAAACGCAATTGAAGTCGTGCTTGAAACTTACATGTATAACTAAAAGCAAAGAAGTAAGAAGGCTCTAGCCGAGAAATCCCGTCTAGACGATACCCCGAACCCTATACTTTGAAGGTACAGCACACACACACACACACACACACACACACACACATATATATATATATATATATATATATATGTGTGTGTACGCTATTCGGTATAATTTTTTCAATTCCATATTCCCGGTGTTTCTAGCAAATTGCCAAACATATCCGTCATCCTACACGTCCTTAAGATCGGAGATACAACATAAAATGGTTCTTTCAGACAGAAGGCTAGAATCATTTATTACCTTATATTATACAAAAACAATTAAGCAATGGAATACTTCGAGTTCATTATACGAAATATTTACTTTTAATTAATTTGCTTTCCAAATAGTGTGAATGCATTAATAATAGTAGTAAAATGGCGAAAATGATCATACAATAAATTTATGTTTCAAATTTTGAAGTTTGATAGATAGTTTTGGTTATTCAAAAGCCAAAACTTGTTGTTTGCCTCGTCGTTGCCTGATCCACACTTAAATTTTGACGGTTCTGAGATATTTTCCATTTGCTTGTAGTTGTACCTTTGGGTTTTTGTTTTGTCCGATCATTTATTGTCCTTAGGATATATCTTTCTCCAATTGCGACCTTGAAACCATCATGATAAAACCAGTGCAGAGGCGAATAAAATGATACGTAGTGTCAAACCTTTCCACACCTTTCCACAAAGCTCAGGTGCTTGGATATGTTCACCATGCCCTTCATCCGTTAGGTTGGAGGCGACTACATCCACCAGGTTAAGGACACAATCAGATGCTTGTCGTTGATCTCATTGATGGCAAGCGTGAAATGTTAAAGGAAACCTTTTTCGTGCTAGAAGAAAGACCATAGACAAGGGCTGCGTAAATGTTCAGAAATGGTTCAAGGCCGCGTAATGGACAGCCATTTTTAAAAAGATCCTAAAAATGCGCAAAGTAAATGGAAGAATTATATATTAAAAGAAATCAAGAAACGAAGTCAAATATCTTCACACTTACGTTGTGCATCCATTCAACTGTTTAAATGGCTTGGGTCTGTTACATACAATTTTAATTTAATAATCCAATCACGATTGTCGTAACGCAAGTTTAAAGCATAATGTGCCGGTACATCATTATTATCTTTATGATCATAAAGAGTTGATGTATAGTGTCGTATAAATGATCAGGATCGATGCTCTTAAGATCTTTAAGAAGTTAAGTTAGTTATAATTAAAAACTTAATTCAATGTATAATTTAACACTTACATTGCGATTATCGTTTTGATTATGATTGACTAATTTTCCGGTCTATATCAAATTAGTCTTTGTTAAAGTTTTCGCTGGCCATGAAGATTATATGTGACTTTCGTCACGGCTTGTTGCGGCAGTGATTAATAAGAATCAAGCAGTGTGTAGAAAGTGTAGATATTCAACACCTTTTCACTCTTTTTGTTTTGCCATTGGCAGGGTAGGGGCTCATAGCGCGTCTTTTTCTCTTTTGCCTCCTGTTGTTAGATGGATCCTGGCCGCCTTCTGGTAGATCGACATCAGGAGTCTGCTCATTTATATCGAAGTTGGACATCATCGGATCAATGGCAAAGAATGTAGTTGATGATGAGCTTGAAAGATCATCCATTTCTAACTCTTTTGATGGAGTCGGGTAGGGCACATAGGGCGCCTTTTTTCTTTCTTCTCTATTATTATTGGATGGAACTTGATCTATTACTGGTTTAGTGACATCGGGGAACTGATCAATGTCCATTAGAGTAGTCGATTCTGAGCATGAATCATCAATCTTTGCGGAACGTTTTGCTTTCAACTTCTTCTTAATGTCATTGTAATTAATCTTGGATTTTGGGAGCACCATATTCACAATTTGCCCGTTTCTTTTCCTGTAAGGAACTAACCTGACAGATCGTTTACATATCTTGCAACGTCTTGTGGGTTCCTTTACTGCTTCCTTTGCCGATTCCGATTCCGATTGCAATCGGGCGGCAAGAGCCTTCGCAGCCAAAGCGTTATATTCGTTCCGCTTAACTTCAGGTAGCTGGGTCCATAGCTTGGCAGAAATTGCTTGCATTTGCCAAAATTCGCGTGTGGGGAACCGTTTTTTGTTACTTTTTTCTGCTAACCGGATACACAGATCGTTTTCGAAATTATGAAGAGCTGTTTCGGACGCAACCATTTGTAATAGTTTTTTGGGATCAAAATCATCTTGAATCTCTTTCTCATCAATGTTGTGGTTGTCTGCCATGTCTCTTGTTAAGCCGTGTAGAGTTTAGGATTGTATGTTTGGTAATGTTTGTTTGTGTTGTAACGAATTTTGGAGAGGATAACTGTTTCTTGAAAATGTTTTGTAAAATATTATTTGTGTACTAATATAATTTTCAAATGTGCTGTGTGTGTGTTAAACTAAGCTTTTGTTATAAAAGCCTACTCGATTAAACTAGGAGAAAGAAATTAAATCGAAAACTTAAAAATCTGAAAAATAGCAAGGTCACTGTAAATTGTGGAGCCCAATACTTGCCTAGAACTACTATAAGAAAAGAGATATATATTTAGAGAAAACTCTAATGTTTTGAGTTGCTTAAAGTACTTTCTTTTTTGGAAACATGCACTCCAAAGCCAATTCTTGGTCCTTAATACAACTGATGTGTCCTTGTTGCATGTAAAAACAAGTAAGAAGGCTCTAGTCGAGAAAATCCGCCTAGACGATACCCTGAATCCCACACTTTGCGCGTACAGTTAGTGCTTGCAAGTATCTAGTCGGGATTTCTCGACTACAGCCTTCTCATTTTTATACCCTGATCCCATTAAAAATGGGAAAAAGGGTATAATGGTTTTATGCAAATCTACGTAACAGGCAGAAGGAAGCATCTCCGACCCTATAAAGAATATATATTCTTGATCAGCATCAACAGTCGGGTCGATATAGCCATGTCCGTCTGTCCGTCCGTCTATCCGTCCGTATGTATGAACGCGTCGATCTCAGAGACTATAACAGCTAGAGACGCCAGATTGCAGATGCAACATTAGCTCGCCTAATCCCTAGGCAGTACAAGTATGTTTTAAATTTTCGATTACTCTTGCCGTTTCCGATATACATATCGGTTGAGAACCAGCTAAGATATGGGACATTGAAGTTCTGTATACAGTTTGCAGTATATGCGTACACATACACACACATACTTGCAAGCACTGACTGTACGCGTAAAGTTAAGGGATCAGGGTATCGTCATGTCGGGATTTCTCGACTAGAGCCTTCTTACTTGTTTTCAATGGGTTCAGGGTATAAAAATGTGAAAGTTTATAAACGTGTTTGTTACCCTCTCACGCAAAAACTACTGAATGGATTTTAATAATTAATAATAGGTTTTCCCATTTTCTACAACTTCTTTGAACCGATTTCACATAAGCTTTACATATAAGGAGAACGGTTTTGAAGAGAGAAATTTTTATATAATTTTTGGCATATTCGGATCTATTAGATTGCATCCACCAGCCTAACTCGGATCCAAACACTACTTACTTCAAAAATTAAATGTCGTTATTGACATAAATGCTTAAAAAAGTTACCTTACCCCTAGTTTTATGTAGACGCCTCACATGGCGCTTAAGCCCATAGAAATGCCTGTATACTATTTGCCATCTTTCAATGTCGTCAAGCATTCATAAAGGGTTCAAACATACTCACACACACATACACACGAACAAACAAACACACATATTTTTATACGCCAAAAACACATTTAGATATCTATGTCGATATCATTTGGATACTAATATTTGCCAAGCGAAAATTATTAAAATGTTTCCTCGGTCAATACTAAGTGCAATGAATGGGAACAGAGGCGAAAGCAATAAAACGACAAGAAGTATTAGACAAGTCGTGATAATCAGCAAAATGTCCTAGAATTTATTTTTATACCCTGATCCCATTAAAAATGGGGAAAAAGGGTATAATGAAGTTGTGCAAAAGTATGTAACAGGTAGAAGGAAGCATCTCTGACCCTATAAAGTATATATATTCTTGATCAGCATCGAAAGCCGAGTCGATATAGCCATATCCGTCTGTCCGTCCGTATGTATGAACGCGTCGATTTCAGAGACTATAAGAGCTAGAGACTCCAGATTTGGAACTTAAGCTCGCCTAATCCCTAGGCAGTACAAGTTTCTTTCCGATTTTCGATAACTCTTCCCGTTTCCGATATACACATGGGATCGATAACAACAAAATCTTGAATTTGGAAAACTTTTGAATTATTAAACAAAATAATGAAAATCTGTGAAGTTTTTATTGAAATTGGTTGAAAAACACCGGAGATATGGGACATTGAAGTTTTGTATGCACTATGCTGTATGCGCGTACACACACACACACATACTTGCAAGCACTGACTGTACGCGGAAAGTATAGGGATCAGAGTATCGTCTAGTCGGGATATCTCGACTAGAGCCTTCTTACTTGTTTATATATAGAATGATACTAAATACTAAATTCCTCTCAATATATAGTTTCAAGGGTACGTTGCGTCATTGTTTTGGTTAAGAATCGCAATACTTGGCGTTTGAAACGTGAAACCAAGGAAAAGAAAAGTTTTTTTTAACATGATCGTCATAATTAAGAATGATGATAAATGAAGTAAATCGCCATACATATCCGTCATCCTACATATCAATAAGATCGAAGAAACAACAAAAATTGTTTTTCAGACAGGTGGCTTAAATCATTTGTTACCTAAAATTATACACAAACAAACTACGAGTGGAATACTTCGAGTTCATTATACGAAATATTTACTTTTAATTAATTTGCTTTCCAAATAATGTGAGTGCATAAATAATAGTAGTAAAATGGCAAAACTGATCATACAATAAATTTATGTTTCAAATTTTGAAGTTTGATAGATAGTTTTGGTTATTCAAAAGCCAAAACTTGTTGTTTGCCTCGTCGTTACCTGATCCACACTTAAATTTTGACGGTTCTGAGATATTTTCCATTTGCTTGTAGTTGTACCTTTGGGTTTTTGTTTTGTCCGATCATTTATTGTCCTTAGGATATATCTTTCTCCAATTGCGACCTTGAAACCATCATGATAAAACCAGTGCAGAGGCGAATAAAATGATACGTAGTGTCAAACCTTTCCACACCTTTCCACAAAGCTCAGGTGCTTGGATATGTTCACCATGCCCTTCATCCGTTAGGTTGGAGGCGACTACATCCACCAGGTTAAGGACACAATCAGATGCTTGTCGTTGATCTCATTGATGGCAAGCGTGAAATGTTAAAGGAAACCTTTTTCGTGCTAGAAGAAAGACCATAGACAAGGGCTGCGTAAATGTTCAGAAATGGTTCAAGGCCGCGTAATGGACAGCCATTTTTAAAAAGATCCTAAAAATGCGCAAAGTAAATGGAAGAATTATATATTAAAAGAAATCAAGAAACGAAGTCAAATATCTTCACACTTACGTTGTGCATCCATTCAACTGTTTAAATGGCTTGGGTCTGTTACATACAATTTTAATTTAATAATCCAATCACGATTGTCGTAACGCAAGTTTAAAGCATAATGTGCCGGTACATCATTATTATCTTTATGATCATAAAGAGTTGATGTATAGTGTCGTATAAATGATCAGGATCGATGCTCTTAAGATCTTTAAGAAGTTAAGTTAGCTATAATTAAAAAC
Organism: Scaptomyza tumidula; assembly: GCA_035044465.1. Lineage (NCBI taxonomy): Eukaryota > Metazoa > Arthropoda > Insecta > Diptera > Drosophilidae > Scaptomyza > Scaptomyza tumidula. Next base: position 46,927 of record JAWNNW010000111.1, read on the forward strand.
TTAATTCAATGTATAATTTAACACTTACATTGCGATTATCGTTTTGATTATGATTGACTAATTTTCCGGTCTATATCAAATTAGTCTTTGTTAAAGTTTTCGCTGGCCATGAAGATTATATGTGACTTTCGTCACGGCTTGTTGCGGCAGTGATTAATAAGAATCAAGCAGTGTGTAGAAAGTGTAGATATTCAACACCTTTTAACTCTTTTTGTTTTGCCATTGTCTAGGTTGTTAGGGCTCATAGCGCGTCTTTTTCTCTTTTGCCTCCTATTGTTAGATGGATCCTGGCCGCCTTCTGGTAGATCGACATCGGGAGTCTGCTCATTTATATCGAAGTTGGACATCATCGGATCAATGGCAAAGAATGTAGTTGATGATGAGCTTGAAAGATCATCCATTTCTAACTCTTTTGATGGAGTCGGGTAGGGCACATAGGGCGCCTTTTTTCTTTCTTCTCTATTATTATTGGATGGAACTTGATCTATTACTGGCTTAGTGACATCGGGGAACTGATCAATGTCCATTAGAGTAGTCGATTCTGAGCATGAATCATCAATCTTTGCGGAACGTTTTGCTTTCAACTTCTTCTTAATGTCATTGTAATTAATCTTGGATTTTGGGAGCACCATATTCACAATTTGCCCGTTTCTTTTCCTGTAAGGAACTAACCTGACAGATCGTTTACATATCTTGCAACGTCTTGTGGGTTCCTTTACTGCTTCCTTTGCCGATTCCGATTCCGATTGCAATCGGGCGGCAAGAGCCTTCGCAGCCAAAGCGTTATATTCGTTCCGCTTAACTTCAGGTAGCTGGGTCCATAGCTTGGCAGAAATTGCTTGCATTTGCCAAAATTCGCGTGTGGGGAACCGTTTTTTGTTCCTTTTTTCTGCTAACCGGATACACAGATCGTTTTCGAAATTATGAAGAGCTGTTTCGGACGCAACCATTTGTAATAGTTTTTTGGGATCAAAATCATCTTGAATCTCTTTCTCATCAATGTTGTGGTTGTCTGCCATGTCTCTTGTTAAGCCGTGTAGAGTTTAGGATTGTATGTTTGGTAATGTTTGTTTGTGTTGTAACGAATTTTGGAGAGGATAACTGTTTCTTGAAAATGTTTTGTAAAATATTATTTGTGTACTAATATAATTTTCAAATGTGCTGTGTGTGTGTTAAACTAAGCTTTTGTTATAAAAGCCTACTCGATTAAACTAGGAGAAGGAAATTAAATCGAAAACTTAAAAAATCTGAAAAATAGCAAGGTCACTGTAAATTGTTGAGCCCAATACTTGTGTAGAACTATAAGAAAAGAGATATATATTTAAAGAAAACTCTAATGTTTTGAGTTGCTTAAAGTACTTTCTTTTTTTGAAACATGCACTCCAAAGCCAATTCTTGGTCCTTAATACAACTGATGTGTCCTTGTTGCATGTAAAAACAAGTAAGAAGGCTCTAGTCGAGAAAATCCGCCTAGACGATACCCTGAATCCCACACTTTGCGCGTACAGTTAGTGCTTGCAAGTATCTAGTCGGGATTTCTCGACTACAGCCTTCTCATTTTTATACCCTGATCCCATTAAAAATGGGAAAAAGGGTATAATGGTTTTATGCAAATCTACGTAACAGGCAGAAGGAAGCATCTCCGACCCTATAAAGAATATATATTCTTGATCAGCATCAACAGTCGGGTCGATATAGCCATGTCCGTCTGTCCGTCCGTCTATCCGTCCGTATGTATGAACGCGTCGATCTCAGAGACTATAACAGCTAGAGACGCCAGATTGCAGATGCAACATTAGCTCGCCTAATCCCTAGGCAGTACAAGTATGTTTTAAATTTTCGATTACTCTTGCCGTTTCCGATATACATATCGGTTGAGAACCAGCTAAGATATGGGACATTGAAGTTCTGTATACAGTTTGGAGTATATGCGTACACATACACACACATACTTGCAAGCACTGACTGTACGCGTAAAGTTAAGGGATCAGGGTATCGTCATGTCGGGATTTCTCGACTAGAGCCTTCTTACTTGTTTTCAATGGGTTCAGGGTATAAAAATGTGAAAGTTTATAAACGTGTTTGTCACGCAAAAACTACTGAATGGATTTTAATAATTAATAATAGGTTTTCCCATTTTCTACAACTTCTTTGAACCGATTTCACATAAGCTTTACATATAAGGAGAACGGTTTTGAAGAGAGAAATTTTTATATAATTTTTGGCATATTCGGATCTATTAGATTGCATCCACCAGCCTAACTCGGATCCAAACACTACTTACTTCAAAAATTAAATGTCGTTATTGACATAAATGCTTAAAAAAGTTACCTTACCCCTAGTTTTATGTAGACGCCTCACATGGCGCTTAAGCCCATAGAAATGCCTGTATACTATTTGCCATCTTTCAATGTCGTCAAGCATTCATAAAGG
>JAWNNW010000117.1:0-45481 GCA_035044465.1 Scaptomyza tumidula
AGTTATAACGGAGGAAAAGGCGAACGATCTGGATTTTACCGTTTGGTGACTGAACAGCGGCGCGACAGTACATACACATTGCCACGAAAAGGTTTACACAAAGTGAAAAATTTTGATACTTTCACTTTAGAGCTATATGGTCATCCTGGTTGTTGGTTTTTATTTTTTTTATTATTTTTTATAAGTAATTCAGTCATTTATATCTTAAACCTATTAAACAGAACTAAAAAAACATTAACATTAACAAAGAACAATTAAAAATACTAATAAGGGCACTAAATTCAACTGCCACGAAAAGGTTTACACACCAACGTTTTTGGTGCATTTTCGTTGTAATTTTCAGGCTCATGGTTTTACAAAATCTTCGTAAATCTTCATTTTTTGCTTAAACTCAACGAGATTTGTCGCATGATATAAGCATTTTTTGTTTTGTTTTGAATCCTTAATTCCTTCTATGATGTAGTCCATTAAACTTTTATCATCTAAGTTACATTGATTGGCAATGCTCTTCATTGCATAGAAATATTCTGTTAAGGATTCATCGTATTTCTTATTCTTGGCCGTTAATAATTGATGAATTTCTTTTGATGAACGTTTCTCGCTGAATTTGGATCTTAAGCGTTTCCCAATGATTAACATTGGTTTGACTATGCAAAAATAATTTGGCCGCACCTTTGACTAGCTGTCTACCATAAATAAATTTTTCTATGTCATTTCACTTTACTGTTACCGCATTCAGTTCGAAATCATCAAGCCATTCTTTGACGTCTGGAGAGCTATTGCCGTTAAAAATTAAAAGAGAGTCCTCGATATCCCTTAGTGTGAATGTCGAAGCTGTAGATCTTTCTTAAGACCTGAACTTGTTAAAGCTAATAATTTCAATTTTTCTTTAAGTTCTGTCACAGTTTCTTCTAGACAGACACAGTTTAAAGACGGCCTTCTTCGATGCCTGCTTGTTTTCGCCGTTTTTCCTTCAAAGAAAAAAAAATTCGTATCTGCCGTCTCACTCAGTAGTTCACACCGCGTTGAACACACTCAGTTCTTGTCGGTTTTCTTTTCTCGTGGTTTTTTCCCTCGTCGTCGTTCTTCTTTATGCTGTTATCCTCACGTCTGCTGTTTTCACCGATTTCTTCAACGTACAAAGTATTTTCAGCAAATGCATACTTTCGCAGAATGTTACTTATTCTGCCACTTTAACAACTATATAGTCAGACGATTGCGACTCACTGCAGCCTTCTCCATCAACGCAATAAAATATCGTTAACTGCGCTGAACTTGAACGCGTTTTTATAAAACTTAAGACGCAGTTTTTTTTTCCAATTTCACTATTCACTATTATATCTGTTCTTAATGTTCTTATCCCGGTTGAGCCCCAAAATTGTAGGACTGAACTTTTAAAATAACAATAAAATTGACCGAGTTTTATTTTATTGTATTTTGCAGGTTAAGTTACAACTGCTTATTTTATATCTCTTTTTGTTAGCTCGTTCTAGAAAGTTTTTGACATCTATCGACAAAGCCTACTAGATCTCTCATTCTTACATTCGGCCATCCTGAAAAAGATTTTATAAACTGTACTTTAACAGAAAAATGCTATTTACATGTGAACGGGAGTGTTGCAGCCATCCACCAAGTTTGCTTACTCCAATAACCTGCCAGACTCATTGGCATGCATAAATTGCACGGGTGCCTAGTTTTTATTGAACTTCTATGCAAGTGTAGGTTATTTGATATTTGTATTTCTCAAATGTAGGTCTTGCATTTGGCAGGTGCAAACAGTAAAATGACCTGGTCCTAATCTTTTCGAGTTTTATGCAATATGTACAACAATATTACACAACACAATTTAATTGTTATTTTACTTTTATATCCTGAACCCACTGCAAAAGTATGTTGTCTCTGACGCCATAAAGTGTGTTGTTGTTAATTCCGTGGTTTACGGACTGCGGATTAAATATTAATTTGTCGTAGTCAATATACACATTGCAACGAAAAGGTTTACACAAAGTGAAAGATTTGGATATTTTCTCTTTTTTTATTTTTTTTTTATTATTTTTTATAAGTAATTCAGTCAATTATCTCTTAAACTTATTAAACAGAACTCAAAAAACATTAACATTAACAAAGAAACATGAAAAATACTAACAAAGGCACTAAATCAACTGTCACGAAAAGGTTTACACACCTACGTTTTTGGTGCATTTTCGTTGTCTAATTCGTATGTACAATTACTTTTAATTAAATCAAAAATGCGCAGATCCATAAACCCCACATTTTTTTGGCCAGATCGCTTGCCAATGAGATGAAGAATGATTGTGGAATCACCATATCCTGTGAATGCCAAATTGCCTAATTTTTAGGCAATTGTTGCGCGCTAAGATTATCGCTTGACACAGAATTAATCGTCTTAGACACAATGCTTCTGTTTCTGCTGGAACCAACGCCTCTGTGCTGCTTAAAGCCACAGTGTTTTGCTTTTGCGACTCTCAAGCAATGACCATGTGTTATTAACAACCAGCGAGTAGTACTGAAGGTGCATCGCCTTCTTCCATTCAACTGCTTGTGAGCTACATAGCGCCCTCTGAAACTTGTCTAGAACTTCACCCTCTTCTATTGTCTGCATCACGTAAAGCATATTTTTCTGTATTGCCGGTCTACCTGATGCGCCTGTTCGCACGATGCGTGGTCGCCCCGGATCATATATTGGGGCAGCATCATCTTCACTACTTGCGGCCTGAAGCGTTTGTAGATTGTCGTTCCAATCATGGACTACTTGCTCCTCTATTTGAATATTGCTTTGAATTTCATTTTTCTGATCCTCACCAGAAAAATCTGGGCTTTATTTGATTCCCCAGTCATAAGCTTTCTTAGAATCTTACATCACGTTAAAGAACTACCTTATTATTTTCTGGATCATATAATCTATAGCCTTTTGTTGTTGTACTATATCCTACAAAAACATATTGTTTGCTTCAAACTTCCGTTTTTGTGTTTTGTCAAGAGTAAAGGCTAAACAGCCAAATGGTCTTAAATGTTTCACTACTGGTTTTCTATTAAACCAAGTTCAAATGGTGTTGTATTCTCTTATGCTTTTGTTATTGTACGATTTCTAATATATAACGCACATGAACATGCTTCCGCCCAAAACTTTTTTTGAAGTCCTGTGTAGGAAAAAGTTATTCACTTTCTAAAACGTCGCCGCAATTTGTACTTGAACAAATTGGGCTCAACGAAGTGAATACGTAAGGAGTTCTTCTCGTACTCTTTAATTGAGTAAAAATGAATGGTTTATATACAGAATTCTTAGACTATAAGGTTTGTTTAGGACTGGTTATACTATCTACAAGTTGACTTAAACAATCAATAGTTATCTATACGTTTACATATCTTAATATTATCTTATTTATGACCCTGCCTACGATAAGTTCTGCTTACTGTAGGTAGCTCGACAGACAGTGTGAAACCTATTTCTTTTCAAAACCCATGGATTGGATGCATCTTAATTGCTGTGTATCTGCACTATTTGCAGCGTACGATTGTTTGCTCCTGACGAAATCGTACATCCTCCCGGCCGTTGAATATTGATTAAACCATCATTTAATCTAATGGTGAATGGTTGATTTTCAGCATGGTATTCACCTCTGGGTGTCGTTGATGGTTGTGTTTGTTGAGGTGATTAATGTGTCCAACATCGCTGTAGTTGAGGAACAGATATTAATCTGCCTCCTTTTCTTGGGATGTGAACTTTCATCTGATTGCTCACTTTCCATAGGATCATCTACTGGGTGCTTGTGGTTGGGTTCCTCTTCATTAAATAGAGGAGCTACGTGCTGAATCTCCCTCTTAAAGATTCCTTTGGCAGTTTTCACATCGACAACCCTTACAAAATTATCTTTTCCATTGTAAACTCGAACGATGTTACCCATGGACCATTGTAAGACTGGAGTGTTGTCTTCTTTTAGTATAACTAGAGCTCCTTCTTTGAATTTCATTTTAAACCTCTTCAATAAGTTAATTGATTAAGCATAATGATCTACCTAATTCCCAATATATACACACGCATATGATAGAAGTCATAGTTAAGTATTACACGATTAGCCATACAATTGCACAAAAATCATATAAAGTCTATACTATACTGGGTTCTATGCCCACGCTGCAATTTGTGTAACGTTCGTTGTTGAGAAGGGTGCTGATAAATATTTTTTATCGCAACCGTTCTTGACAATTGTGTCGCCTGCGATAAAAAGCTCAGGGCACCGTTATTCCGCTGCTGGGCTCTCTTATTCAGCAGATCGCTTCCAGAGCTTTGAAGCGGATCGCAACCAGCTTCATACTCTCCAACTGGAAAGCTTTGGAAAACGAGCCCTATATAAAGCGCATGCGTAGGTGTCAGCGCTCTCTTGTGTATTTTTTAAAAGAAGCTGGAAAAAGTTACGCCGGCCCGGGGAGTCGTTCTCTGCCCTTTCGCTTAGTGGAATTTTTTTTTTGCCGCACCATCGAATCGCGAAAAAAAAAAACAATTAGTCCGCACGTACAAGTTGGTGCAAGTTACAAATTATGTGAAAATTAAAAGACTTAATGGAAAAGATCAAAAAGACCAAAAATAAAATACAATCAAATAGAGTAAAACGAAAAAATAAACCTAAGCAACCCATTACCACGCGCGGCCCAGTAACGCCGGTCGAAGTTTCGGATAATCTTGTCCCGAAAGTGGTCCAGAGCAGCCCATCCCTTACTCGCAGTGCCAACAAGAGCAAGCGACATTAGCCCTTGCATGGCCTGGCATCGGCCACAGAAGCCCTGGAGCAGCTTCATTCGCTGATGACTAGAGAAGGCAACCACTCCGTGGGAGACCCGCAGTTACGACAACTCTGCAGTGCCGATCTAAGTTTAAGTTTTTTTTTATATCTATTTAAGTCCTATCGATGCAATGAGTGCAGTGCAAAATCAAAAAAAAAAAAAACAATAGAACAAACCAGAACGTTTATTTGATTTAAAAATTATGTAAACTGACAAAATTCTTAACAGACACAAAAAAAAAAACAAACACAGTAAAAGCAACGATGGACTCTCTCGCTGGAAGGCCTTTCATCGTCGGAGCAGCGTACCTGTGTAAGTACATAAAAGCTACGGAGCAGCAAGCTCTCTTACTCGTTTTACAAATTTTTTAAATCAAAGTTTTAGACATATTTTTTTTTATAATTGAATAATAAGTTCACGTTAGATCATGGTTCGAATTCACCAAAAGTAAATTTTTATTGCTTTTGCAGCGCACTCACGCAAAAAAAAAAAAAAAAGAAAAAAAAATTAAGCTTAAATAAGTGACATACACACCACATAGTTCGTAACATTATCTTAAGTTATCAAACACACTGAACAAAACCAATGTTCCCAATGTTTTTTTTTACAAAAAAACAAATAAAATTTTTTTTTTGCAACCTTGAATTTAAATTGGAAAAAAAAAACCAAAAATTAAATATGTTGAAACAATGGAAAAAAAAAAATTTATAAATATTGTTAAGTAAATTAATATAAGTAATGAAATCCAAAAAAAAAATCAAAAACCTGAAATTGTAATTTTAATTAATTTTAAATTTTCCAACTCCCTCTTTGTTAAATAAATTAAGTAATGAAACGCAATCCTCTCCTTATTATACTTTAATACAATTTATAGTATGCAGGGCTAAAATATTTTGTCCTGGTGACATGGTGACGTAACCGGCAGTAAAGTAAATTTCTTATTGGGGACATAAAAAACATCTCGCGATATATGTCCATGGTTGGGTAGGGTATAGAAAGCGGTTGTCGAACACCAGCTCAGACACCGCCACCACCAGTTTTATAAGAGAAGTAATTCGTTTCTTTGTTAAGCATATCGGTCCATGAGCTACAGCTCGTCTGGCTGTCTCCTTTTGTGATTAAATTTTTTCTGGACGATATTTTGCGTGATTGTTTCTTGTAGTGTCCGGAGGGATCCTAATTTAAAACTTTTGTACGCTAGAGTTAAGGAAATAGCAAAAACCCACCCCATCCCGCAAGAGCTACGGTATTATAGGATCCCGCTCGCTATATCTCCTTCGACTCATCGGATGCATGCTATTGACCCCCCCCCGCTCACACCAGGTCAATAAAAGCAATCGAGCAAGATGGTTACACACGTGATTGTTGACGTTGCTGAAACGCACCCGCTGCTCAATGTGTTGTTATACCCTTTATTACAATAATCATTACAAGTCAATGCAATTATTAATGTATATTTATAATACACGGACAAGTATTTGAAAGCTAAATGTGTTTATTTTATGGTTATTGTTATTTTGGGATTAAGTCATTTTAAATCTCTTCAGTAAGTCATTAATGATCTACCTAATTGCCAATATCAACACACGTATATGTATGATAGAAGTCATAGTTAAGTATCACACGATTAGCCATACAATTGCACAAAAATCACATAAAGTCTATGCTACCCACCGACTTGAGGCATAGCAAGCAGACAGAAACAAAAGTCGAATATTTAAAATCTCAACTTCGGCCAAAGCAAAGCCAAGCGGACCTAGGCCTAAGCCACCCTGAATCCGTTTGGCCATCGGCAAATTAACATTTAAAAATTAAAAAAACATTTGTTTTAATAGAAATAAATGTATAATATATACATTACTTTACCGTCGGCAAAACATAATTTTGTATTTTCTACTATAACCTTTCTAACAGCTATACCATTTAAGGCAAAATAACCAGCAGCCAAGCAATTCCAAAATATCAAACAAGTAAGAAGGCTCTAGTCGAGAAATCCCGACTAGACGATACCCTGATCCCTATACTTTACGCGTACAGTCAGTGCTTGCAAGTATGTGTGTGTGTGTGTACGCGCATACTGCATACTGCATACACAACTTCAATGTCCCATATCTCCGGTGTTTCTTAACCGATTTTAATAAAAAATCAAATAAAAATTTCACAGACGTTCATTATTTTGTTGTTGTTTTTATCGATCCCATGTGTATATCGGAAACGGGAAGAGTTATCGAAAATCGAAAACAAACTTGTACTGCCTAGGGATTAGGCGAGCTTAAGTTCCAAATCTGGAGTCTCTAGCTCTTATAGTCTCTGAGATCGACGCGTTCATACATACGGACAGACAGACGGACATGGCTATATCGACTCGACTGCTGATGCTGATCAAGAATATATATACTTTATGGGGTCGGAGATGCTTCCTTCTGCCTGTTACATACATTTGCAAAAAACCATTATACCCTTTTTCCCCATTTTTAATGGGATCAGGGTATAATAACAAGTTTGCTTTTATTTTTTGAGATACTCTAAAGTTGCTCTTGTGTGAGCTCTGATAAATACATACATTCGAGGCTTTCAGCAAACAGACAGTGCCGAATACATACGACACAGCATGAGGAGTCAATACACAAAACAAAAACAAATTCATACACGGCGGCAGACAGAAATGTATACGCAATGAACGAAAATAAGAATCTAGTTGGGAGAAATATTGTAGATATTGCTTCGCCAACTCAAATAAGAATCTTATTGTACATGGATTCTCATTATCTCGAAGCGTGCGATGCGCCAGACGAAGATTTTTGTTGCTGTACTTCATTGTGCCGTTGTGTGGTGGCCGAAGTTGAGATTTTAGATATTCGACTTTTGTTTCTGTCTGCTTGCTGTGCCTCAAATTTGTGCAATTGTATGGCTACATAACTATGACTTCTATCATACATACATATACGTGTGTATATATTGTGAATTAGGTAGATCACTAATGACTTATTAAACTAATTTAAAATGACCGAATACCAAATTAACACTAACCATCAAATATTGAGCGTTTTTCTTTGAATGGGTGTATAAATTTTCATTATGCTTTGCATTTATGCTTTTAAATTCGATTGACCCGGTTGTAAATTAAAAAGTTTAAAAAAATAAAAAAACCAAACAGATTTTTTAAAATCTAAACATTTCAAAACATTCAATAATAATTGATATTTTATTGTGTGTGGTCTTCACTTTGAAGAGAAGTGTTTATTAATAAGAAAATTCAAAGCTGGTTCTATGCTGCAACTAGGTTTGTTTTAATGCGTGCAAATATGAATGGCAGTGTTCTAAGCATTCGCCAAACATGTTTGATAATTGTTTATATGTGTTTGTTTGTGTATATATATATATATATATATATATATATATATGTTTTTAGTACTGTGTTTGATTTTTTTATCTGTCATTACCATTGTTGTGATTTTTTGTGCTTCTGCAAGATGTCTTGATCATTCCGTAAGTGTCTGTCCGATTATATGTGTATGTGTATTTTAGCCCAATTTAATATACTTACATTTAATTTATAGGTCATGTTGCACAGCCAATGCACACTAACACTTTTAATGCAACTCAAATACGCTATTGTTGCATTGCCAATTGCAATAGCACAAATCCACCATCCATATTGCATTTATTTCCATCAAATGCTGATATGAGATCGGAGTGGATGTCCATCTGCAACTTCAAACCAGGATTTGAAAATTTTAAAAAGCTATTAATATGCAGAAAGCATTTCCATCCATTGGACGTCCAAAAATTAAAATTAAAACCCAATGTGCGTCCAATTAATGTGTTATATGTACGTGAAGTGTTATGTAATGTTTTACCACGTGTAAAATTTTATAATTGTTAACTGACGTGCATTTTGGAAACTACAATTGCTGTTTCGGCCACACAGGCGTACATTTTTATTGTTTATTAATGTTTATGTGCTGTGCTAGGCTAGAAATATTCATTTTCCATTATGCTGAAAAAAGCAGCAATAAATACATGCGGCTTTTGTCCAGAGAAGTCGCATGCAATCACACTTACACAGTTGGAGCACCAAAGTCCCGCTCACTGTGTAATACAACCAAGGCGAATACATGCAAATTATTTATTTAACCAATTTTGTTTTTGGTATAAAAGTTATGAAGCATTTAGAAATGCTATTTGATAATTATTTAATTAGCATTTAGAAATGCTATTGTATTAATTTGCCGACGATGGTCGGACTTGAATTATTTCGGCCGACGGTAGGTCTGGCCACTGAGTTAACTAAAAACACGAAACACCTTTCAATATTATTAGACGTCGAGCGTCTTACTTTATTGATGCCGAGATTTAGACTAAAAACTAAAATACAAATACAAGTGTTAGGAAGCCTAACATAGAAGGAACGCTAAGCCTCGCATGAAGTGCTGAGCCTGGCATTTCCCATGATAGCGGCCACACGCATATGTCGAGATTGCCGGCTATGTGACCCTCTCAAGTGCTCATGGTGACATATTGATCACTTGAACTAAACGTCGATGTTCGTTGAACAAAGATCAAAGGCTCATGGTGTCCTGTTCACTTGTTCAACCGAACGTTGATGATTATTTATGGCCTTAAGAAATAAGAGCTGCTGAGCTCTGCATGTTTACTCTTATCGCATACAAAGTAATGACGTAGTGTCGTATTTTATTTTATGATAGCTCTGCATGTTTGCTCCTATCGCATACAGTGTAATAATGTATTTTATGATAGACAAGAAAAAAGACAATCGAACATGCATTGTTGTAACTAATCTCTAATCTTATTTTACATAAAAGAATTCAAATAGATATTAGTTAGATATTAGCAAGTACTACAGCGCTCTCTCATTAGTGTGTAACGGAGCTGTGTTGGTGTGTTCGGATGATTGCACTCATACAAGTGCAAGCATACATACGGACAAGCAACAAAAGGAGACCACGGAAAACATAACGGCAAGTACTACATCGCTCTCTCCAGTCTGCGATGTAGTTGTATTGGTGTGTTCGGCTGCTGGCACTCACACCGGCGCAGGCGACTACGCGGACAAGCTGTAAAAGGAGACGACGGATAGTTCATCGACTTCGACGCCTAACAACGTAACCACCGCTACTGCTGTATCAGTATTGGAGCATCACACAACAACTTAGCTTCATGCAAAACTGTCACCACTACTCATGTGCAACCTTTAAGTTCTGCACAATTGCTCCAAAACTGCTGCAAACATGGCATCAACGCGTCGAACGATGATATTCAAACCTCATGCGACTGCCTAACCGTCTCAAACCTTGATCTTGCAAGTGTTTGCCAATCCGAATAATCTCGTCTTGCACACTGATATGCGAGCGAATGCTTGATACTTCAATGATACTGCCAATAACAGACTGTATTATGCACTCGTCCGCATACTATTTGGACATTTTTGAGTTTATAAAACGTGATTCACCAGTAGTAACATTGATTATTACAAAAATCACTATAACATAAACATTAAAGACGACAAGCAATCACAAATCGTAACGTTTATACAATTTCTGTATATAATTCAAATCAAAACAAAGCGTGTACAGTACACGTTCAAAATACAATTCGTAACGTCTATACAGTATATGTAATTTAACAACAATGGGATATGCTTTCGACACGTATATCTCCATAATCTGGCCCATCTTCTGGACTTTTAATTCTACACTGCTACAACTGATGTTATCGGCATCGGTTCCTCGAACTCAGCGACGGCATATAGATGCACTTCTGATGGCTGGATTTGCGTTGCAGTTTTGGATACTTTAGGGAGGTTTTTTAACCTGCCCAGCCATTTTTCCATCGCTGACGTGCACTCTGGCTAATTGGAAACATGCAACAACAACAACATCAGTTTATCTACTGATCCGGTAGCTCGCAATAGCAGCTGCTATAGTCTGATCCGTTTGTAAACGCAGACTATGCCATCAATGCCAGATCTTTTATCTGGCAACGTAAATCCATTTAAAATTTAAAATTATTTAACTAGCCACTTTAACTTAACTTTAATTTTAAACTTCCATTCAATTTCTGCTGATGTGATGTGATGTGCTACACACACACAGTTTATTTTTTGATTATCAGGTTAAATTCTGTTCAGATGATGTTGCTAGTATAAAGTAATAAGTTGAATAAAGAACGGCAGATCAGTTGATCCTCTCCTCCATTTGTGCGTACACGCACCATAATCAATTATCAATGTGCAATTAGCCATGCATTAGAATCTGATGCATTGGAGGAAATTGATTCTGCATTGGTTAATTTTGAGCACAGCGAAAGTGATGATGATGATAATAATAACACATCAAATGACCACATTAAAGAGCCAATAGGATGCCCACGTTGCGAGTTATACTGCCGCAACGTAAACTATTGGCGAAGTGAATACTTTCAGCTGGATACAAATTATAAAAATTTGAGGGTGCAGCTTGAAAAACTGCAACAAGAAATCGCGGCTCTCACAGAAAAAAAAGCAGAAAGTGAAATAAACTGGTCACAAGAGTGCGAGGAGATGACCAAAAACTCATTAGTAATTCCCAAAAATGTAAATGAGGGATTCAAGTTTTTTGCCTCACTATTCTTGAAGACAAAACATGTCAAGAAGTTTAACGAAATAGAGAAACCTTTTGATGAACATCAACTACAGATCATCAAAAGGTTACAAGTTTATGCGAGATAAATTATCTTTCAATCTGCTGAGTCCGGTGTTCAGCGGTGGAAATACACGTTTTCGTATAACTGCACCAATCCGAAAACAACGTCCGAAACCACGCAAAAATACCTTGTAGAAACTATTGAAGCAATAAGCCGAATGGGACTGAAAGTGAGAGCCGTTGTATGCAATCAGGCAATAACCAACGTCACTGCTTATAACACACTCAGCTATCAGCACACGCAAATATACAAAGGGCCTAGTCGGAGTAAAATATATCTCTTGTACGACTATGTGCACATTTTCAAAACCATAAGAAACTGCTTGTTGGCACGAGAGATAACCACAGCAAATGGCGTTGCAAGCTTGAGTGTCATTTCCGAGTTGTATGATATTGACTTGAAAAGTCAGACAACTCGAATGGCTCCAAAGTTGACGGAGAGGCACATTCGGCCTAAACGCACAGAGAAAATGAGTGTGAAATTGGCTACCCAAGTATTTTCCAGATCTGTGGGCAACGCCATAAAAGTATGCCACACACATAAGCTGTTCAAAGAAAGCGCATACTATGGATAAAGCGTTGTCCACTGCCAATTTCCTTCTAACGTTGAATGATGTGTTTGATATTTTGAACAGTCGTTCATCATCAAAATTGAACAAATCCGGATTCACTTTGTGCGATAGGGTAAAACTGGTTAAATTTTTAACGTTTGTTAAACATCTTTCCTTTGCTCAAAGATGCCAGTGGCAACAAGGTGTTTTATATACTATAGACCATATAATAAGCCTGACGGATGATCTGCTGAGCAACGCAGATATCCACTACATACACCTAACAAGGTTCAACCAAGATAGCTTGGAAAACTTCTTTGCGGCATTGCGCTCCAAACTGGGGAATAACACCAACCCCTCAGTAAGAGTGATGCAATACTTGACGGCGAGATTGATGTCAATGAAGATAATAACGTCTGCATATCTGCAAAATGCCAACTGTGAGGATGATGACAACGATCTAGAAATGGATTGGATTATTGATACGGATCAGCCAATACATCGTATTGACGAATGCGAGGCGTCATATCCCAGAGATCAGCAGACTTGCATAGACATTGATATTAGTGAGGAAGTCGCTACAAGTTTGCCTGATCTATCTGTCGCAGAGCTTGTCTACCGCAGATACTATGACGGCTACCTAATAGCCAAGAAAATGTTTGATTGCCCACAATGCAATACACAACTCAATCAAATGGACTGATTTGCAGCCGAAAATTATGAAGACTTGATCTAGGCACGGAATTATGTTTTGAACAAAATATGCCTTAAAAATCCCTCAGATGCATTCTTCCAAGTCTGCAACTTTCATTTTGAGTCCTTCGCCAAAGTTTTCAATCAAGAACCGCACAAGTTAAACCTTTGTGAGTGTGTGCGCCTCACCAATGAGTTTAATCCGGAGTGGTTTGATGTCAGCCACAGTTGCTACAGCCACCGAATGCAACTTTTGAAGAAACTTGTTGTCATACTAACAAGAAAGCGTACAAAGTGGCTGCAGCAGGAAATGCTCATGGGGATATCGGCAACAAGATATGGACCACAGGCGAAGAAGCTGAAATTTTGAAGCAGTAGTTTAAATGGTGAGTTCGCAAATTGAAAATGCTATAATTAGAAATATATTTATTTGTATTTTATTTTAATAGGTCCTCAGAAGTCTTTTGCTGTGTATCCGATGTTGGCACACATGGTTGGCGGCTGCAACATATATGGTAAGTTTAGTTAATGAAGCATTGTTTTAATACATCTTACAGTTTATATATATTTAAAACAGGTTCTGTTCCGTACCTTCCTCTGGACTGAATCAGTATCCCTTGGAAACATATGTTCGACCGCACAAAGTAAATAATAAAAATAAATATTTATCAATACATGATATTAACTATTTTTAAGTAAGTATTTTTAAGTTAATTGCCCATATATTTATTCACCATATAAATAAAATATTAATACAATTATCTATGTTTTTCAGATACACCGATTTTTATGCCGATGGAGCTGCCCACTAGCTGACAGGAAATCTCTTGGTGGTCAACATCTTTTTACCGCCACCTATTTAATAACTAAAATGTATTAAAAGTAAAGTTACGTAAAATTAACAATAAATTAATTGAAATGTATAGATTTATTTAATGATTTTAAATATGTTTAAATTGATATTGTCATTTATTGAATTTTCACATTATATTGTTATTTGTTAAAATTCTTCAAACAAGTTTTTATAAATTAAATTCCAAATAACTTTTAACTCAAATGAAATTTACGTTTGTACATCTATAAAAATTTCAGCACGCTCAAGATCATAATGCTTCAAAATATGGCTTTCTGCATGTACAGACAGACATGAATGCACAAAACAACGGCCCAAGCCCATACACAGCAGGCCAGCTGCAGACGATTTGCCCTCGACACCAACGAGCATACAAACACAAACATACATACATATATGTCCATACTCATTGATCGGCAACAACAAAATTTTAAAATACAAGTAAAAAGAATTTCTGCATGTACAGACAGACCATGACTTACGACAAACTTTAAACAGCAAAGCAAAAACAAATCCAAACAAAACTCACATGCATACACACAAATATGGCGATCGGCAAATCAACAACATTTAAAAATTAAAAAAACATTTGTTTTAAATGAAATAAATGAATGATTTATACATTACTTTGCCATCGGCAAAACATAATTTTGTATTTTCAACTTAAACATTTCTAGCAGCTATACCATTTTAGGCAAAATAACCAGCAGCCCAAGAATTCCAAAGGTATCAAATAATTAGTTTGCTTTTTATTTGAGATACTCTAAAGTTGCTTTTGCGTGAGCTCCGATAAATACATACATATGAGGTTTTCAGCAACCAGACAGTGCCGAATACATACGACACAGCATGAGCAGTCAATACACAAAACAAAAACAAATTCAAATTTAGCGGCAGGCCGAGAAGTATACGTATACATGCACACGACAAGCATGAGCAGTCCATACACAAAGCAAAAACAAATTCATACACGGCGGCAGACAGAAATGTATACGCAATGAACGAAAATACGAATCTAGTTGAGAGAAAATGAAGGGGAAATAGGTGCTATTGTACAGAGCTCGTTTACTAACTGTAAAAAAAGAGGGGTAGTTATTTTCCCGTCTTTAGATTATATCGTTTTTGCCCAACACTGAACGCTTGAGGACAAGCCAATTTCTAAAGGACGGGGAAGTGACATATTCAGATCACGCAGATCCATCTTGTCCACACACACACCACACTCACAAACTATCATACAGCATACCAACCCTTCCTAGTATCCTAACAGGCAAGACCCTAGTATAACCAACGATAATATAATGAACATAGATGCGAAACCAGAGACCGTACGGTCTTCACAAAAAAATAGCTGAGCCCTGTAGACTGGCTCGTGTTCTTCTTCTTGTACTTCTCGGCCTGCTTCTAATTGGAATTCGTTTTTACTTTGTTTATGTTCTGCTCATGCTTGTGGTGTGCATGTATACGTATACTTCTCGGCCTGCCGCTATATTTGAATTTGCCTGTGCGAAAAAATAAAAACAACAACAACATTTTCTTAATGTATGAACGATTGTCCCAGCAATTCTCGAGCCGAGTTCGAACGCAAATGAGAAGGCTCTAGTCGAAATAGAAATCCCGACTAGAAGCTACCCTAAGCTATATACTAAGCACGTACAGTCAGTGCTTGCAAGTGTGCAATATGTGTGTATGTGTGTAAGTACGCCTATACTGCATACTTTACCTAATTCTAAAGATTGAAACTGTTGATGCTGATCAAGAATATATACATACATATATGTATATGTACTTATGGGGTCGGAGTTGCTTCCTTCTGTCGGTTACTTCTTTGGCACAAAACTAATATGTATACCCTGGTTATTAAACGCGCAAGCAAATGGCCCGTCATTGTGTGTGTGCATGTCTGTGCGTCTAACATGAATAGGCAAATCGCCTGCAGCTGGCCTGCTGCGTCAAAAACGATATAACTACAAGACACGAAAATAAATTCCCCTCGTTTTTTACAGTTAAATAACGAGCTCTGTACAATAGCACCTATTTTCCCTCATACGATATTCGTATTTTCGTTTATTGCGTATCCATTTCTGTCTGCCGCCGTGTATGAATTTGTTTTTGTTTTGTGTATGGACTGAAGTAAATTTGCTTGTTACAGACTGAACCCACTAAGAAGGGAAAAAGGGTATATTGATTTGTGCAAAAGTATGTAACAGGCAGAAGGAAGTAAAGGGTTCAGGGTATCGTCTAGTCGCGATTTCTCCACTGGTGCCTACTTTCTAGTGAATTTTGTTGTGTCGATCAATGAGTACTTATATGTATGTTTGTGTTTGTAAGCTCATTGGTGTCGAAGGCAAATCGTCTGCAGCTGGCCTGCTGCATGTGGCCTTGGTTCGTTTTTAAAACGAAAACCTCATATGTACATACATATGTACATATGTCTTTATCAGAGCTCACGCAAAAGCAACTTTAGAGTATCTCAAATAAAAAACAAACTAATTATTTGATACTTTTGGAATTGCTGGGCTGCTGGTTATTTTGCCTAAAATGGTATAGCTGCTAGAAATGTTTAAGTTGAAAATACAAAATTATGTTTTGCCGATGGCAAATTAATGTATAAATCAAACATTTATTTCATTTAAAACAAATGTTTTTTTAATTTTTAAATGTTGTTAATTTGCCGATCGCCAAACGGATTCAGGGTGGCTTAGGCCTAGGTCCGTATTTGTGTGTATGCATGTGAGTTTTGTTTGGATTTGTTTTTGTTTTGCTGTTTAGAGTTTGTCGTAGGTCATGGTCTGTCTGTACATGCAGAAATTCTTTTTACTTGTATTGTAAGATTTTGTTGTTGCCGATCAATGAGTATGTACATACATACATATGTATGTTTGTGTTTGTATGCTCGTTGGTGTCGAAGGCAAATCGTCTGCAGCTTGCCTGCTGCGTATGGGCTTGGGCCGTCGTTTTGTGTATTCTAACGGGAAAAAGGCAAAACGCAAAAGAACAGACAACAACAACACGTGCCGGTTGTCGTTGCTGAAACGCAACCGCTGCTCAATGTGTTTTTATACCCTTTATTACAATAATCAATACAAGTCAATGCACTTATTTATGAATATTTTTAATACACGGACAAGTATTTGAAAGCTAAATGTGTTTATTTTATGGTTAGTGCTAATTTGGTATTAAGTCATTTTAAACCTAATCAATATGTCATTAATGATCTACCTAACTCATAATATATACACACGTACATGTATGATAGAAGTCATAGTTAAGTTTATCACGATTAGCCATACAATTTCACAAAGTTCGTATAAAGTCTATACTACCAACCCATTTGAGGCATAGCAAGCAGACTGAAACAAAAGTCGAATATTTAAAATCTCAACTTCGGCCACCACACAACGGCACAATGAAATACAGCAACAACAAATCTTCGTCTGGCCACCACACAACGGCACAATGAAATACAGCAACAACAAATCTTCGTCTGGCGCATCGGACGTAATATCGTATTCAACAATATCGTAATACGTGCTAGGTGCTTACTTACAGGTTTTATCGTTTCTGTTAACAAATAACAGCCGCTGGAATCCTATCTTGTATATTCCATTATCGTTGCTGCTGCGTATGGGCTTTGGCCGCCGTTTTGTGTATGCATGTGTCTGCGTCTAACGGAAAAAAGGCAAAACGCAAAAGAACAACCAACAACACGTGCCGGTTGTCGTTGCTGAAACGCACACGCTGCTCAATGTGTTTTTATACCCTTTATTACAATATTCAATTAAAGTCAATGCAATTATTAATGTATATTTTTGTACAGGGACAAGTTTATGAATGCAAAATGTGTTTATTTTATGGTTAGTGTTAATTTGGTATTGAGTCAATTGAAACCTCTTCAATAAGTCATTAATGATCTACCTAACTCCTTCTTATATACACACGTATATGTATGATAAAAGTCATAGTTAAGTATCACACGATTAGCCATACAATTGCACAAAAATCATATAAAGTCTATACTACCCACCCATATGAGCTTAGCAAGCAGACACAAACAAAAGTCGAATATTTAAAATCTCAACTTCGGCCACCACACAACGGCAAAATGAAGTACGACAACGTTTAATCTTCTTGACGCATCGCAAGCTTTGAGCTAATGAGAATCCATGTGCATTAAGATTCTCATTGGAGTTGACAAAGCAAATGGGAAATTTATTTACCCGCGAGCCAACTTGTTGCTCGACGAGCCAGTTTCAGGCTTTATCGTATCTGTTAACCAGATACGGTCTCTGGTTTTGCATCTATGTTCATTACATTATCGTTGAGCATATCAAAGAATGCAATTACCAAAGGAAAACCCCGCATAGATAGCACATGAAAGTATTAAAACAGACCATGAGATCAGAAGTGCGAGGTTTCCTTATGGATCAGAGGACTAGCATAAGTTAGAGTTACATTTTGTACACCAATCTGTTAAGACGTGTTTTCAAAATAAAGAACTCAATTTTTATACCCTAATCCCATTAAAAATGGGAAAAAAGGGTATAATGAATTTGTGCAAAAGTATGTAACAGGCAGAAGGAAGCATCTCCGACCCCATAAAGTATATATATTCTTGATCAGCATCAACAGCCGATCTCAGAGACTATAAGAGCTAGAGACTCTAGATTTGAACCTTAAGCTCGCCTAATCTCTAGGCAGTATAAGTTTGTTTCCGATTTTCGATAACTCTTCCCATTTCTGATTTACACATGGGATCGATAACAACATAATCTTGAATTTGAAAAACTTTGAGACGGCATTTGAAACATTATGCAAAATTATGACAATCTGTGAGATTTTTATTGAAACTGGTTAAGAAACACCGGAGATATGGGACATTGAAGTTGTGTATGCAGTATGCAGTATGGGCGTACACACACACACATACTTGCAAGCACTGACTGTACTCGTAAAGTATGGGGATCGGGCTTGCGTCTAGTCTGGATTTCTCGACTAGGGCCTTCTTACTTGTTTAATTTCTTTAATACGAAACCCAGAAGATCAGATTAATGGCTCTAATTGCAGTTTTGTACTGAAAATGACAAAAAGGTCACTACATTGTGATCAATGGGTTATTGAGCCCATATTTTCCACAGGACCGTAAGGAGTACCAAGCTGTGTGCTCAGGTACTGTGCTCAGAGTCTTTTCAAGCCTTTGCATACATTTTTTAGTTTGTCCGCAAAGCTATGTTCTTTTCGAAAAATTTTGAAAGAGTCTGTTTTATTTATTATTTGTGGAATTTATTTTATATTTATATTCCTGATAATAAAACCACTAGATTACATGGAATGGTTTGAAGGTTTGGGTGTCCTTATGGTCCCAAAGCTTAAGCTTGACAAGTGTATCACTTCTATTACAAATCGAGCATAAGGTGCCTTTGGATTCATTACGCGCTGGTCGAGAGAATAGAATCGGTGCAAAAAACATTTCTGCTCTTTGCACTCATTATTAATGGACGTAGATGTACTAACGGACAGTACATTCAAGTGGCCCAACGAATACCAAGCACCGGCTAGTTAACGCGAGACCCACGCATAAAGCGACCCACCTCCCGCCCATCCGACCGAGGGGCGCACCGCGTTGCGTGCGGTTACGATGATCGCGAACATGTAGACAAATGACATAAGACAATTTTTTTTAGTAAGCATGCAGAAGTGGTACTTGTTATTAGGTGGGAAAGATCATTGTATAATGAACATAAGATCCGAAAAGGGTTATGACTAGCAGACTAGTTTGAATAACAAGCATGCAGGGCTATGGGTAAAAATTTTTTACTTATATAGTTCTAATGGGTACTGCAAAGTTTATTTGGTTAATAAGTACGGGGGAATCTATTTCACCATGTATTAATTTATGAACAAAGGTTATTGCTAGCATAGTTCTACGATTAGTAAGAGAGGGAAGATTTATTAATAAAAGTCTACTGTGGTAATGAGGTAGGTTAGTACTATTATCCCAGTTAAGACCCCTAAGGGCAAAGAGCAAAAATTGTTTTTGTACCGATTCTATTCTATCCTGATGAATCCTGTATTTGGGATACCATATACAAGATCCATATTCGAGAATCGGTCGAACAAGAGACATATACAGAGTTTTTGTTATGTAGGGGTCGTCGAATTCCTTCGACCAGCGCTTAATGAACCCCAAGGCACTTGATGCTCGATTTGTGATTGTCGCAATATGCTTGTCAAACTTAAGCTTTGGGTCCATTAGGATACTCAGATCCTCAACCAAATCAATCCGATCAAGTGGTAGGTTATCCAGAATATCGATATTAAAAAAAGGCATTCGCCTATAAAAAGACATAACTTTACATTTACTGCAATTGAGATGCAGTAAATTTACTCTGCACCAAGTTTGAAAATTGTCTAAGTCACTTTGCAGTCTATGACCAGACAGAAGATTTGCAGCTGGCATGCATAATTTCACATCATCAGCATACATGAGCACCCGTGAGTGGTTTATTACGGACGGAAGGTCGTTTATAAAGAGTGTAAATAATAAAGGTCCAAGGTGACTCCCTTGTGGAACACCAGAAGTGACTTGGACCGCTTTAGAAACTGAGCCATTAAAATAGACTCTCTGAGTTATAAAAGTTAAGTAATCTGAATCCAAAGAATAAAATTATTGTGAAAGCCCAAAAGTTTAAGTTTATGTATTAAAAGGTGGTGATCAACAGAGTCAAAAGCCTTACTGAAATCGGTGTAAATAACTTCAGTTTGCAATTTGTCTACAAAGCCCTTAATAACAAATGATGTGAATTCCAGTAAGTTAGTAGTGGTAGATCTTTTTTCATGAACCCGTGCTGGCACGGTGAAATCATAGATTCACAAAGATGTTGAAGATGAGAGGTTATTAGTTTCTCAAAAATTTTAGGAATAGCAGACAATTTGGAGCATGCTAAGTGTTTAATGTTATTGTTTGTTCTTTTAATTGCAGGTCGTCGTTGGAGTCGTTGAGGGACACACGCCAAGCGCGGCCATTCACGCCAGGAATTGGGGCTATATTTTGTGCAGTACGCTAGATCGCGTACTGCAACTTTTCGATAATTTTTTATTTGCATGTAAGTAAAAACAAAGTGTAAAATTGTGAGAAATATTTGTAAATCAATTTAAAATATGCAGTTTAAGAACCTTCGTTGGATTGTTCTTGTCCACAAAGTTTTGGGGCTGCCTCATGTATACGTCTTCATGAAACCTACTGTTCAGATATGCATTTGAAATATCCACTTGATGCATGCATAGCTCCTTTTCGACTGCTATGGCAAACAGCATCCTAATTGTTTCATATCTGATGACTGGAGAGAATGTTTCCCAGTAGGTCAAGCCAAACTGCTGCCCACAGCCTTGAGCAACGAGTCGCGATTTGAGCCTTTCTATCTCACCGTTTTCATTCTTCTTAACTCGAAATACCCAAATACCCGAACCGATGGCCTTTTGTCCAGGTGAGAGATCTGCTAATAACCAACTCTGATTATTAACCAATGCGTTATACTCACGTTGCATGGACGTCTGCCAGTCCGATGCGTATTGGCCATCAACGCCTCTACCACTTCTACGTTTAGATTGTTGAGTACCTGGTACATTTTTCTAGGTCGATCAGCTTGACCTGTACGGATAATTTTGGGACGACCTGGTCCACGTCTTGGCTGAACGTCATCATCCTCTTCTAGATCACTGACGCTAGGCTGGATGTCATCCTCCTCGCCTTGATCACTTGCGCTGACAAATTGCTCTTCCTCCTCTTCATTATCGCTGTTGTCAAACCCACTATTGCCTATATTGGCATCCGCTGGAACTGCCTCGTTGTGCACCTGCGCTGTAGGTGCCTTGTTTGACTCAAACCTGACTTTGACGGTAGCATAATTGTCATTTATTTGTTCATCTTGGTAATTCGCAAATTCACCCTCGACGAACTTAACGCCTCTACGCTCTATGACACGCCGCGTAGACAACTCAAATAGGCGGTATGCCTTCGATGCATAAGAGTATCCAACCATTATGTACTCTTTGCCTTTTGCTGCAAATTTACCTCCTCTTATATTCTCCAGTGCGAAACCGCGAGAACCAAAGACTCTCAGGTGTTTTACGGACGGTTTGCGTCCCTTCCAAACCTCGAATGGCGTGCGCCCATCTAGCGCTTTTGTTGGACATCTATTTCTTAAGTACACTGAGGTGTTCACAGCCTCACCCCACAGATATTCTGGTAAATTTGCGTGTATTAACATACTTTTGGCCATTTCAACTATTGTTCGATTAGCACGCTCAGCAACTCCGTTTTGCTGAGGCGTATACGGACCGTCAACTGTCTTTTTATTCCGCACTCGTTCAAAAAATTTGAAAATTCATTGTTTATATACTCTTTGCCATTATCACTGCGTAACGACTTTATACGTTTCCCCGTTTGGCATTCTACATACGATTTGTATAATTTGAAGTTTTCAAATACTTCGCTTTTTGCGCTCAAGAATTATACGTGGCTTTTTCGCGAAAAATCGTCAATGAATGTTACGAAATACCGGTAACCTCCCGAAGACTTGATATTAATTGGGCCACATACATCGGTATGTATCAACTCTAAAACGCTTTTTGTTACGCGTTTCACTTTTTGCGGAAATGGCACCGCACATATCTTTGCTTTATTGCAAGTATCACAATTTATCCCGATAGGCATTTTTTCGAAGTCTATTCCTATCACTTGCTCCTCTTCATCCAGCTTCTTTAAATTGTTATAATTTAAATGTCCATATCTATTGTGTCATTTTACCGCCAGCGCATCTCTCTTAAATACACTGCTTCACTTGTTTTCTTCAGGTGGTACACGTACAAGTTATTTTCATTAATCACGCGGAACATCACATACTCTTCTTTAGAGTGTACCACTGCTTCTTTATTGTTAAATGTTGTAAAGTTACCATACTCAGCCGCTTTGCTGACTGATATAAAATTCATATGCAGATTCGGCACATACATTACGTTTTGTAATTTTATATTCACTTTATTCGCGACGAATTCCACTGTACCGACACCGTACGATTCTACATTTTTATCCGCTGCGTGCATTATTATTACTTTTTGTTTCGTTAATGATGTAAATAACTGTTTGTCACAACACATATGTGACGTGGCGCCGCTGTCAACGCACCATTTACTCTTGTTTTGCATAGCAACGTATGTATGCATTAAACAGTTTGACTGCGCGCCTTTGTCGCGTTCTTTGATACGCTTTTTCTCATTTTGCTCTCTATATTTACACTTAAACGATTTGTGCCCGGGCCTCTCGCAAACGTAGCATTTCCCGTTATAACTGCGCTTTTTCTTTGATTTACTTTTGTTATTTCTTTGCCTGACGCTATTACCGTTTCTTTTTTGATCACTGTTTTGGTGTGTGAGTGCATATGCTGAATGCACAGCACGCTCATGTTCATCTTTTTCACTTTTTCGCACACCTTCTTCTATAAGTTTTAACCATACGTTCTCAAATGTTGGTAAACTGTCGCGTGTTTCGATAGCGACCACAAAATTGTCCGATGAACTCGGCAAACTTGATAAAATCATTATAACTTTCAGTTCATTTTTTTCCTTGATTTCTAACTGCAAGCTTATGTATCTGCAATTTCCACGAACGAGTTCACATATTTCACAATGTATTCACCATTATGCATACGCAGCCGTATGAGTCTTTGATATAACTGTACTCTTTTCACTGGTCCAATAAACACATGAACTTCGATGACTTCGATGTTTAGCATGCTTTTATGTGAATTAGCTGCGACGGCTTTACATTGAGAATTAGACATGCCAATGCCTTTTGATCAACAATGTCCCATTTTGCGGCTTGTCCGTCTTCTGAACGGGTGAATAGTAAATCTATCCAGATTCGGACAACTATGGGACATACAAGGGTAAAAATGTGGAATCATTTACCCCCCAATGCGCCCTCCCTACCTATGGATCGGTATTTTTGCATTTTATTGCCGACCCCCTATACACTACAACACTATCAACAACAACTTACCCCGACATCAACACACCCTCGTCCCACCCATACATAAATATCTACTCACACATGTTTAGATACACCGTACTCACTTATATTTATTCATTTAAAATTATACATGGTTTTCTTAAAATAAATTTACTCTATATAAATATACAAAAGAATGAATGGTATTTAAATAAATAAATAAACAAAAATGAACATGAACTAATAAACGTAGAACATGTAAACAATACACGTAAACGTAGAAATAATAATTAAATAAATTAATTAAATGATACTAAATAAATAAATAAATTAAATGGTACTAAATAAATAATAAATAAATAAATAGGGGCGGGAATAAATCGCTAAATAACTAGATTAATTGAGTCAAATTCGGGCCTTCGACAATCGGCTGCGGCCCACTGTGCCTGTGGCGGCGGCCGTATGGCTGTTGCGCAAGCGCTGATGTTTATTCTGTTGGGGCACAAACTTGGTGACTCGCCCAACGGGCTTGTTCTTGCTTGTCACAAGCCTGGCTTGTTCTTGTTTGTCACAAGCCTGGCTTGTTCTTGCTTGTCACAAGCCTGGCTTTGTTTCTTTTTTTTCTAGCTATTTCGTGTCAGGCTTTTTTATTTTCTTCTGCCGCACCAGCCTGGCCTTTTTGCTATTTCATGACTCTCTGACTTTACTCTTCTTCCCTCCTTAAGCCATCCCCTTAAAACGCCGACACCATTCCAATATCTTCGCCTACACGAATCTCCCACCCTCGTTCGACAACCACAACCATCGATAGCACATCGCCGACCATAACACCACACTACGGTTCGCTTGCGTGCGCTGCGAACAGGAGTGCTAAAAGGAGGCGTCTGCTCGTCAAGCTGCCTAACGCAGGCCATCGCTCACGCCCCGAGATTAATAGTCTCATGCTCTACCAACTGAATTAGCCGGGCTCAGATCCAACGCTCGGGGGTTACTGCTTGAGATCCATAGCGTGGAACACTCCGAGCGGATTTCCCTGAAGGGTCTTTAGCTCATATAGGCAACGTCCTATCGGCCTCACTACCCGGCACTTGGTGTACCGGCGGCAGAACTTCGCGTTGAGGTTCTTCGCGAAGTCACTCAATACGAAATTACGCTTAGAATTGGCGCAGCCTTGCCAATGTTCGGGCTATGCCTCCGTGCATCCCCTTAACACCGTCGTGCGCCTGGTGAATCAGTGTGCTAGTTAGAGATTCCGGGATCCATAGCTTCCACAGGAACTCCTCGCTATCGTCTCGCGCGAACTGGGACCTCTTAAAGAGTAGGCCGTCCTTAATCCGGAGATCAGGTAAACGCTCCGATTCTGCGCGCACTAACGCCAACCGACTCTGGTACTCTTCGCTCTCAAAGGCTGTCGTCTCGAACTCGAACAAATTGAGCTCCTCCACTTCACACGGTCGAGAGAGCATATCGGCAACTACGTTCTCCTTCCCTTTCCGAGTTTTCGATTCGAAAATCAAACGCCTTTAGTGCAAGGGACCACCTCGCCAGTCTTCCACTCAGGTCTTTGAGTGACATTAGCCACTGTAAGCTCGAATGGTCCGTAATGACCGTGAACGGCATAAGCTCCACGTACGGCCTAAATCGCTCTATCGCCTTCACCGCTGCGAGGCACTCCTTCTTCGTTACGCTATAATTTAACTGGGCTCCACGCAGCTTCGCTGAAAAGAATGCAATGGGTCGATCTGCACCCTCGTCGTCACGCTGAAACAAAACTGCACCAATCCCCAGGTGGCTCGCGTCGCACTGGATGAAATAGGGCCGGCAAAAATCTGGGTGCACCAGGACCGGCGCACAGGCAAGTGCCTTCTTCAACTTGTGGAATGCCTCGACTGCTTCAACCGACATTTCAAACTTCTTGCCGATTTTTAGGCAATCAGTTAACGGCGCAGAAAGGCTCGAGAAATCTCGGATGAATCGCCTGTACCAACCTGCAGTTCCCAAAAATCTCCTTAGCTGCTTAGTGGTTCTCGGGACGGGAATCTGGACTATTGCCTCCACCTTACTCGGATCCGTTCGCAGAGCTCCGTCACCAACAATGTACCCTAAATATCTTAGAAATTAAAAGCAAAACTTTGATTTCTGCAAGCCGATGGTCAGATTGGCCTCCTTCAAACATTGTGCTACCTTTTTCAACAGCTGCACATGCTCTTCAAAGGTGCGGGCGATGATCAGCAGGTCATCCAAATAGACGAACACGCGATTCCGCAGACGTTGTGGTATCACCCGGTCCATCAATCGACACAACCGCTGAGCGGCATTACACAGGCCGAAAGGCATCATCCGGAATTGATAAAGCGGACGGCCCGGAATGGTGAATGCGGTGTATGCTCTGCTCTTAGGCTCCAACTCAATCTGCCAGAATGCGTGTTTCAAGTCGACGCTGCTGATGAAGATAGTGTCATCCACGCGGCTTAGAATAGACTCAATATTTTGTAACGGATAAGCATCTTTTACGGTTATGCTGTTCAGCTTCCGAGCGTCTAGGCACAACCTATTCTTCCCAGGTTTTCGTACCAGCGTCGTCCTGTTGCTCCAGGGACTTTCGCTTGGCTCTATGACGCCAAGTCGAAGCATTTCGTCCACCTCCGCAAACAGAAGCTGCTGTACCGCTGGTGACACCGGGTAAAAACGCTCCTTCACTGGTACGGTGCCTTCTATAAGCTCGATCGTATGACGCTCCATTTGAGTCTTCCCTAATCCTTGCTTCTCGAACGCCCGGAATTCAGCCTTGATCGCCTCCAGCCGCTCCTGCTGCTCGGCATTCAGCTCGTGTGGCTCGATCGGTTCTCCCCTAGTTGTGAACTCTGAGTCCACCTGCTCAAGTGACTCCACTCCTACGACCTCGGGTGCTAGGCGAAACTTCTTCCAGAAATCGATGCCCAGGTACAAACTCTGAACCAGGGAGGGGCAGACATACAGCGTCATCTTATGCGTCTCGTTTTTGTATGTGATCGGCACAAGAACCTTACCCAAGACGGAGTGCCAGGCTATTCCCAGCTTCTCGATTAGATCCACTGATCCTGCGCCTAACAAGCTAACGGTCGCCCCAGTGTCCATAAGCCCCTTCACTGTATGACCTTGAAGCTGCACTTCGGCAAAAGGTCGGTCGTCGTTCTTGAGCGCTTCTCCAATTGCTGCGCACACGCGATGGCGTTCCCTACGGCGTAATGTGCGCCTTCTCCGCTTCCGTGGAACTGGCGAGTTCTGGTGCCGCCTTGAGTCGTCCTCTTCGGCAAAGATCCGGGCTCTTGCCTCTTCGTACGCGGCTTGGCGCGCTTCAATAGGCAGTCGTGTCGACCACTTTGGCCTTGGCAAGGACTCGCTGTTGGCTTTTCTAAAAATATCCTTAACTACCTTATTGCTGCTGCTTAGTCCTAACATGTTTGGTTGGGAGGATTTTAATGGTTTCTCAACCGTGGACTTGAGCTTGACTCCTCTGCCTGTGTCAGGCTCTGCCCCTCGTTTCCCGAACGACATTTTGGGCATTTGGGCAATACTACTCCTGTGAGTCCAAATTTGTAGCTGAATATATTTCTGACCGTGGCTTCGCAATCTCATAAAGTATGCCCTCGCTGGGCACAGTTCCAGCACGTAATCGCGTTGTGGTCGGCGCTACCGCCTCTGGGCCTGTGCAGTGCCTCAACTGCCTCATCTGGTGCAACCTCTGCAGTGGCTTCTTTCTCATCATAGAGCGCCTCGTTCACCTGGAACCGGTCTCTAGGCCAACTGGGTGGTTTCGCTGTGGTCTTACTTCTCGACCAACGTAAAGACAGCATTCTTTCGGCGTCATGGCATTCTTCACGCAGTCTCTCCAAGTCCGTGATCCACATAGGATATATGATCCACGAGATACTGTCCCGTACATTTACCTTCACGATCTTGAGAGCAAACATGGCCTTGTCGCCTTTCGTGAAGCTCCTGCTCGCGTTCGAAATTTGACCTTCGCGTCTGAAACCGCTGTTCCAGCGCGTACCGCAGATTCGGCCAGTCTGTTGCCCCACTCGTCCTGAGGAACATCCAATACCAGTCTTTTGCGCGTCCCTCAACCAGCGTGTGGAAATCCCGCAGGACATCCGCCCACGGCACCTGGTAGGTCTGTCTTAAATGATCCAGCCTGAAGATAAATTCGCCGACTGGCATTCCAGAAGGGCTGGCATCAAATATGAGACCCCATCGACGCATCGGGATCATCTCGGGCCTGGACTCGATCACATCGAATGGTCTACGCATGCGTGGCTCGTTTCTCGCCTGTGCTTCGCTACGCGATCCAGCACTCCAATGCTCTGCTTGTTCGCGCTGTTCGGACTCCAGAGCGCGGTTGCCGACCCAGAATCCCTGTGCAGCTGTAGGCTTTCGCTGAGGCGCCGCACGATCAGGCGGTGCTGCTGTGTTCTGTCCGGGCGGTGGGCGAAAAGTTGGCTGTGTCTCTCTAGGCACTGACAGATGTGTATACAGGTTGCTTTCTCGGATTGCCTGCACATACTCCAGCATCTCACGTCTATTTTTTTCTTGTAGCTCGGCCATTCCCGTCGCCATAACGGCTTGGAAGGTTTCCCGCGCCTCCGTTAGAGCTGAATTTATTGCGGCTCTCAGCTCGCTTTGCAAATCCAGTGGAGCTGGGTGTTCCTGTGCCGTCGTTGAGCAGCTGCGTTATGCTCTGCTCCTTGGCTGTTGGGATTTGTATCCCCGCCTACTGCTCCTGCCTCCGAGATATCCATTTCCTCTCGTGGCGACGTGTCTTTGGATGATGTGTCGGTGTGAGGTTTTTGAACTTGGGATGCCGAACGAGTGATAGTGGCTATTAATTCAGCCCCTCTACTCCGATTGAAAATCTCACTACGCTTATCCTTCTTTGTTCCTCTCTACTCGCCTTTTCCCCACGCATTTTCTTATTTTTTTCTATTAAATTTTTCTATATAAAATTTTTCTTTTTCTTTTTCCAATACTGGGACAACATATAATTACGGGGTGAGACGAACATGTAACATGGAACAGGATGCGGGTATAGTAAGTGTTGGGCGAACCTACATTGGTCCTAATCCTAAAATTGTCCTACTCTATCACAGTTGGGCTATTGAAACACTAAGTGCTATATTATACATGGCCTGGCAGGAAACGCATTGCCGGTCCTGAAGGACATGACACGGACCATAGCCTCGACATAAATACACGTATAAGGTAATATGACAGTTGGGCTATTGAAACTAAACGTATACCATACTTGGCCTGGCAGGAAACGCAATGCCGGTCCTGAAGGACATGACACGGACCTTAGCCTCGATACAAATACGGTAAGCTGAACGAAAATATTGACATTTACATGAGTGTTAGAAATTTGCGTTGCCTACTGTCCCTCCAGATCTCAGGCTACACCACAGAAGGGTACTCTGCTCCACTCTAGGACTCGCCTGTACACTGTTGGATGTGACGTTCTGTGTTTTACCCTTTCCTCCAGCTACTGCAAAATCAGCTTAGGCATTGAACCTTGCTGTGAACCAGCCACTGTTGGACATAAATAAAACACACTTAATATGACTGATACAACAATCTGAACATATACTGTGACTCCACTAGCGTCTTTCATTTAGTTTTCTTGATTGGGCGCCATTTGTTATGAACCGGCTTTTCATTCCCAACACTGTATCGATAGCCAGCTAGCAAATCGGTCACTCAGGGGCGGTGTAACAATAATTTATATTTTTTTCTAACGAATAACTAACAAAATAAACAAACGGGTGAATAGTAAATCTATCCAGATTCGGACAACTATGGGTACAAGGGTAAAAATGTGGAATCATTTACCCCCCAATGCGCCCTCCCTACCTATGGATCGGTATTTTTGCATTTTATTGCCGACCCCCTATACACTACAACACTATCAACAACAACTTACCCCGACATCAACACACCCTCGTCCCACCCATACATAAATATCTACTCACACATGTTTAGATACACCGTACTCACTTATATTTATTCATTTAAAATTATACATGGTTTTCTTAAAATAAATTTACTCTATATAAATATACAAAAGAATGAATGGTATTTAAATAAATAAATAAACAAAAATGAACATGAACTAATAAGCGTAGAACAGGTAAACAATACACGCAAACGTAGAAATAATAATTAAATAAATTAATTAAATGATACTAAATAAATAAATAAATTAAATGGTACTAAATAAATAATAAATAAATAAATAGGGGCGCGAATAAATCGCTAAATAACTAGATTAATTGAGTCAAATTCGGGCCTTCGACAATCGGTTGCGGCCCACTGTGCCTGTGGCAGCGGCCGTATGGCTGTTGCGCAAGCGCTGATGTTTATTCTTTTGGGGCACAAACTTGGTGACTCGCCCAGCGGGCTTGTTCTTGCTTGTCACAAGCCTGGCTTGTTCTTGTTTGTCACAAGCCTGGCTTTTTTCTTTGTTTTTCTAGATATTTCGTGCCACACCAGCCTGGCCTTTTTGCTATTTCATGACTCTCTGACTTTCCTCTTCTTCCCTCCTTAAGCCATCCCCTTAAACGCAGACACCATTCCAATATCTTCGCCCTCACGAATCTCCAACCCTCGTTCGACAACCACAACCATCGATAGCACATCGCCGACCATAACACAGTCGAGTCGATATATCCATGTACGTCTGTCCGTCCGTCTGTTCGTCTGTCTGTCCATATGTCATTAAAATCGGTTAAGAAACACCGAAGATATGGAACGTTGAAGTTGAGTATGCAGTATGCGCGTAGACACTTATACATACTTGCAAGCACTGACTGCACGCGTAAGGTATAGGGATCAGGGTATCGTCTAGTCGGGATTTCTCGACTAGAGTTTTCTTACTTGTTTGATTTTAACTTCAACCGAAGATATATTTTTAACTAATGGAATTTTTGGCTCTTCGGATATATTTGGTTTGTTAAGTTGAACTACGTCAACACTACTCACCACCAAAGAGACCGAAGGACGGGGATTAGATGAAACGACATCCTTGTGGACTATACCGTTTACAACCGGTATCTCGTTAATTTTGGGGACTGGGACGGAAGAATTGTTTTTGAGTTTATCTTTATTTTTATTTTTGGTCTCAGGATTGTTTGGCTGAATTTCTGACATGACCGGTTCCGATGACGGCCCAACATTAGCTTTTTTGCGCTTTGGAGAATCACTCAAGACATTTTTCTCCTTAAAGTTGCTCTGTACAGTTGAGAAATAATCGCACAGTTGTTTTAACTGGCCAAAACTCCCTCAAAGCCAAGCTGAGTCTTCATGAAGTTTGCCATATCTTTTTTCCGCTCCAAACAAGACCAACATGGTCTTGAGGTGCCCATCAAATCAATGATCAATTAAGAACAGCACATTTTTCATATGCGACATTTGGGCACATTCAGCAACCAATTAAAACCACCTTTGTAATGCTGTGAACTTGGCAGCCCTTGTAACAACAGACAGACATTATATATGTGTATTTTTTTTTCAAATAAACAAAAAAAAATAATATAAAAATACAATAAATAAGAGAGAGAGAATTAAAAAAAATTAATTTTTCAATTAATGATTGAAAAACTGCTCAAAAATGTTTAGGACCACCCTAGGGTTAATTGTATATTATGAATACGCTTGTAACTACG
This sequence comes from Scaptomyza tumidula, assembly GCA_035044465.1. NCBI lineage: Eukaryota > Metazoa > Arthropoda > Insecta > Diptera > Drosophilidae > Scaptomyza > Scaptomyza tumidula. The sequence continues at coordinate 31,308 of JAWNNW010000117.1, forward strand.
CACAAAAACGAAAACACAAACAAAACGTTCCGGCGCGAGGGCAGCAACCGAAAGCAACAACAACGGAATAACACCAACACAAAAGAGCGCGTGAGAGCCAAAAACGTTTTTATGAGCACGCTCAGAAGAACTTAAAGAGTGCAAATGTGAAATACAAAAACAAAATACTAGCAGGCCACAAGCACTAAGCAAAATAAGCAGTGAACTTTGACTGCAATTCGTTGTTGTATTTTGGCACTTGCAAAATAAATGCAAAAAATTATTTAAATTAATGTTCAAATTTTGGGTGTTACACAACCGATGAAGCCCAAAGTCACAAAACTATGTGTTTGCACAGAGTCGCAAAATTATAATAAGATTAGAAGCACAAAAATGTAAAAAAAAACGAAGAGCACAAATAAAAACAAGTCCGTTGCTAAGCAAAGAGAGCGAGCGATGAATTAAATTATTTTTAGTTTTACGTTACTTTAGTTTGAATACATTTTAAGTTGTTCAAAAAAGGTAAGGTAAGGTGGCGGTAAAAAATTGTAGGAAGCAAGAAGTTTTCTTGTAAATTCCTGACTAACGCAATGTGAATGAACATAGAAAGAATTTTAGTAAAATAAATAAAAAAAAACGAATTAAAAACGTACCGGAATGCACAGCAGCCCTTGCGATGGCAATGCTCACAAGGTCATCTTGCTGCAGTCATCCTTCTATGGCTAATCTTCATGTTCATCCATCGGGGGTAGGCCGGCGGGAGGCATCCTTCAAGTTACCATTTACTCAAAAAAAAATTAAAAAAAGGAAATATTTGTAAGATAAAATAAAATTATAACGTTCAGGGGTTGCATCCGTAAGGCTTATTATGTAACCTTTTGATGATCTGTAGTTGATGTTCATCAAAAGGTTTTTCTCCATGTCATTGAAAGTTCTTGACATGATTGGTCTTTAAAAGCAGTGAGGTAAAAAACTTCGATCCCTCATTGATATTTTCGGGAATCACTATCGAGTTATTGCTCATCTTCACGCATTTTTGTGTCCAGTTCGAGCAGCGATTTATTTTTGCAGTTTTTTAAACTGCACCCTAAAATTTTCATACTTAGTGCTCAGTTGAAAATGTGCATTCCGCCAATAGTTTTCGTTTCGGCAGTATAACTCGCAACGAGGGCATCCAATCTGATTATTTTAGCAATTTTCTTATAACTTTGCTATCCGACGTAACGATGTAACGACCGTGTCGTTACAATTTCAAAGCATAAATGCACATGCACATGAAAATTCACACACACATTCAAAGAAAAGCCCGCGCTTACTTTTGCTTGCCTCTTTAGTATAAAGACTACAAGAAGAGTAAAGCTTAAAATAAGCAATTAAAACTAAGCTCATATATTAAAGTATCCTGAGAGCGATCAGCATCTGGCCGTGGCGTAGCGGCATGAACTTTTGCTTCAGCAACGGTCGAGCCGAGCTCAAACGCACTTTATGATAATTTTTTTCCTCATTTCGATACCCTGAACCCATAAAAAAACGGGTATAATGGTTTTGTGTTTGTAACAGGCAGAAAGAAACATCTCCGACCCCATAAAGTATATATAGTCTTGATCAGCATCAAAAGCCGAGCCGATATTGCCATGTCCGTCCGTCTGTCCGTCCGGAATTCCTAAGCTCAGACCTAAGTATGGTTGTAAAACTTTCTGTGCATTTTTTTTTAATGCCAGCGAATGTTATTGGAAAGGCCAGTTCCTCGGAGTCGCAATCTGCAATCATATCCAAAGGACGCTGGCCTTCTCCAGCAGCTATTACAATTCTCTGCACCGCTACATTTTCAAAAGGGACGTTTTCTAATAACGTTTCCTTACCTCCGGGGTTCAAACATTCTTCTTCTACATTATTTTCCTCGTTTGTGGAGGTTTGATCAGATCTTCCTATAAGATCTGAAACTAAGTCCCTATCTTCTGCTGATGCCACAAAGGAAACTGTGTCAGATCAAAAAGCTGACAGCCACGATTCATTAATAACTATTTGACTAAAAATTTGATTGAACAATTTTTGAAGGCCTAATGGATTCGGCCAAGAAATCATGGCTATATTCCATCTTATGCTTGAGGTGTATCTGAACAACCTTGGCTTCATTGAACGCCCGTGGAAGTCACGTTACAACATTGGCTACGGGAATTGAGAAATTGACCACTGCTCCTGTATAATAATGGAACGCCTTGAAGTGTTACTGTTCTAATTGTTATTTATTTTGGTTTCACCGGACATTTACATCACTTTAAAGATCGCGATGCGCTGTGGTTGCATTGGTAGCAAAAACGTGACTGTACGTTCCCGCACAAAAACAAGAGCAGCCAAACTTAATAAGTAAAGTTCTAGCTGACCATGCGCTTGGTCAAAGCTTTTACACATAGATATTAACTCAAGCTGCGCTTTGTCTATGTGCGTGTGCGAGAAGATAAAAATAAACGATAACGCATAAAACGGCGACTATTACCAAAGAAGAAATAAGAAAGATTTACAGGGTGTCTGGGTCCCAAACATACCGGCCCCCCTGAACGGTTGTTCAGCAAAGAGGCAGTACAGCAACTTTAGTAATTGGGCGTTTGTAAATTCTGTTGACAGTTAAAACCTGTAACAACCATGACCTTGTCGTCTTGACCAGCGTGCACATCAGTGATACGTCCTAGGGTCCATTTGGATGGTGGCATATTAGGTTCCTTGAGTACGACCAGAGTATCGACCTTTAAGTTGGTTTTCTCTAACTGCCACTTTGAACGTTCCTGAAGAGATGTCAGATACTCCAAATGCCAACGGTTTCAAAAACTTTTAACCCTTGCTTGCAATTGGTTCCAGCGCTCTAATCTGTTGATAGGGAGCTCAAGAAGGGATGGTTCCGGTAGCGGTAGAAATGAGCAGGCGTGAGCGGATCCGACGTATTGTCCCCCGATGGGCAAAGAGGGCGTGAGTTGATCGTCAAAACTGTTGAAAGTTCCTCGAACGTTAAAGCTGTGACTCCCAAAACGCTTCACATTTCATCTAAAATTCGATTACTGCCATGGAAAGTGGTTCCGTTATCTGAGTAAAGATCAGTTGGCCTTGATCGGCGGGCGATGAACCGTTGAAACGCTGCGATAAAGGCCTTGGTAGTTAGGTCGCTTACAACTTCAATATGAAGTGCCTTAGTTGTTAGACATATGAAGATTGAAAACCATGCCTTTCCGATCCGTAATGTCCGTCCCTTCGATTCCTTAATCGAGAACGGCCCGCATAATCCAAGCCTGTATGTTGAAAGCAGTGGCTTGCTTGAACTCGAGGAGTAGGCAACTCTCCCATTATCTGGTTACTGGTGCACCTGCATTGCAAAAAACAGCGTTTGCATCGAAAAATAGCCTTTCGGACGAGGTTTCGGGCACCCATGATCCAATATTGCTGACGAATATTGATGAATGTTGCATCAACTCCTGTGTGAAAATGTATGACATGAAAATGTTGAACGAGTAATTCAGCCATTGGAGAACTCTTTGGAATCAAAATTGGATGCTTGGCGTTGTAACCCAGAATTGACTTCTCGATTCGTCTTCCTAGAAATGGGGAAGGTGCATGAAGGTGACATCGATTTTCTAGGTTTTGGTACTCCTTGTGAAAAGCCTTTCGTTGGATATCCCGAATGAGTTGGTATGTTGCTTCCAGCAGCTCTGTTGATGTGAGAAATGTAGACGTAACCCCATGGGATGAGCGGAGTCTGCTAACAAAGCGATAACAATAGCTCATTACCCTGACCAAACGCGTCCATGATGAAATCTTATTGATTAGCAACTCGGCGATACTTTCGTCAGGAAAGCAATGTCGACCTCAGGATTGGACAAAACTCGAAATTTGCTGGTCCACGGTGGCCCATTGGGTTGTGGCATGGCCAGCCAGGGCGGACCTTTCCACCAAAGTTCATGTTCCAGAAGTTTTGACGGGTGAAGTCCTCTGGAGGCGCAGTCGGCAGGGTTGTCCTCCGAACCTACATGGCCCCAGCAGCTACGTGGGAAATCGTTCAGGATTTCTGCGGTTCTGTTGCAGACGTATTTGTTCCAGTGCCGTGGTGGTGCTCATAACCAGTGTAGCACTATCTCTGAATCTGTCCAGCAATTGATGCTGAAAATAGGAATCGTTAAAGAAGTTCTGATTACGGTCAGTAAACGTGAAAGGAGCAGAGCAGCATTCAATTCCAAACGTGAAGAGTGATGTGGAAACTGTCTACAATTGCAACCCGACTGTAGACTACAGCTTCATAGGCATGCATAGATGCGTCAGCATATCCATGCAGTTAAATTTGTTGAAATGGCGAGGCGATATATCGAGGCACTTGGCATTGTGTGAGCGATGGTAAATCGTCAAAATCTGTTACTTTGATGAACATCACATCTCGACTTGGATTCCACTGGAGGCCGAGGATCTTGACAGGGGGTTCCACCATTGACCTGTTGTTAAGTTGGATAGAGTCGTAACATCGATCCTCATAGGGCACGGACTGCAGAAGGCGCCCACAGTTGGAGCTCCATTTACGTAGTTTGAACTTCGCCTGATCTAGAAGTCCAACAAGCTCAGTTTTCAGCAACTACGTAAGCGTCAAAGGTTAAAGCCCGTGCTGCATTAGGGTACTCTAGGCGATGATCTTCGGCTAATTGCTTTAAAACTCGAACAGCCAGATACGGAGAGGGTGCTAGCCCATACTTAACCGTCAGCAGGCGAAAATGAAGCAGTGGTTCATTCTCATTCGTACGCCAAACAATTCTTTGAAAATTGGTGTGGGGTTTGGAAACCTGAATTCTACGGAACATCTTTTCAATATCGACGCATAAAACATATCGTTGCTGTCGGAAGCGTAGGCACACGCCGATAAGATCACGTTGAATCGGTGGTCCAATATGAAATCTCTCGTTGAGCGAAAACCCAGAGCTGTCCTTTCCAGATCCATCAAAAACTACCCGACATTTGGTAGTTGGACTATCCACCTTTAATACGGCATGATGCGGCAAATATACGCAAGTCTCAGAGCCTTCCTCAGCTTGAGTTGCTGGAAGCTGCTCCATATGACCACGTTGCAAATAGTCATCCAAAAAAACTTACGTATTGCTGCTTAAGCTCTGGGTAGCGACGAAATTTTCGTTCTAGTCAGACCATGCGATTGATAACCTGTGGTAGTGTTGAAGTGAAAGCTGGTGCTTCTTCCTTAAACGGATACTCGACAATATACGCTCCTTGGGAGCGCTTATGAGCGGACACAAAATGACGCTCTGTTGGATCACTGGCGTCTAAGAGGGCTTGACTGGGCTAAATACTATCCATCTCAAAGAGAGACCGAACCATAGTGTCAAGGTCTGCGTGGTGTATGACGGCAGGAGCTTGTAGCATGTTACGTTAAAGCCGAGTAGATGTTAATATGCTTAATACAAGATGGGGTGCACGCGCTGGCTCCGGCTGTATTGTCGGTAGATGGGGCAGGTTCCATTTCTTTTGTTTCTGGTATTAAAGACTCGCGGTGCTAAATATTATTAATATTTTTTTTGACCATAATAATTCGCCTTAAACTGGGGGAGCACGTAAGGTAACGGACGGACAGGACTCGCGATACTTCTCACATAACGTGTTGGAGGCGACACTCCACGTTCGTCGTTTGGCTGAGCTGGACTGGTGTTGTGGTCTCAGCTGTTGCCCACCCTACCGTGATCCTCAAATTCCACTTCATTAATTGAGTGAGGATCCCTAAACCAAACGACCTACTAAGTCCTACTTCTTACATCCCTTCGCTGCATGACTCGCAACAAAAAAACTTATTGCTTCATTTTAACGTACAAGGTTATTACAATTCAGTTATTCTTATTCATATTCATATTATACATATTCTTATATCTAGATTATATTTATATTTACTTATTATTCATTTATTTATTTGTAAAAAGGTAGCTCTATTCACTAGGGTTTGTTTTTCTTGTGCTTCAACAATCTTTTTTTTTTTTTATTGTTTCATATTTATATTTTTTTATACTATTATAAGTTCGAAAGAATTCCAAAAAAAACAAAACTAAACTGCTAACAAATTTTTTTATCAGTCGTTCAACTCAACAAGAAAAAAAGAAGAATTTTAAAATAAAGGGTATATGCAGAAACTTCTGAGCCGATAGTCATTCGGAAAAAAAATTTAATCATTTATTATCGATTATATATATATATAATGATTATTTCATGTTATGTGATACTTTCCAAAATGTTAATTAAAGAGTACAAAAAAAAATTTTTAATTTTTTTTATTTTGTTTAGAAAAATAAATTTAATAATCTTAATTAAAGAACAAAATTTTTTCTTTTTTTTATTAAGAAAAATAATTTTTATAATTTTAATCAAAGACAAGAAAATAATTTTTTTTTTTTGTTTATAAAAATAATCTTTAAAATTTTAATTAAAGAAAAATAAAAAAAAAATTTTTGTTGAGAAAAATAATTTATATAGTGTTAATCATCGAATAAAAATAAAAAGTTTTTTTTTTGCTTAGAAAAATAATTCTTATAAGGTTGATTAAAGACAGAAAACAATTTTTTGTTAAAAAATAAATAATCTTTAAAATCTTAATTAAAGAAAAATGAAAATTGTTTTTTTTTGTTTAATGTTTAGAAAAATAATTTTTATAGTGTTAATTATGAAATGAAATTTTTATTTTTTATTTTTTTATTTTGTTTAGAAAAATAATTTTTATACTGTTGATTAAAGGCAAAAAAAAATGTTTACATTGTCCACTAAGGAGGAGCTATTTATTTCATATGAATATATGTTGCCTAGCACTTCAGTTGATTAAGTGGTTTTTATGAGGCATACTCTTAGGCAGAGGGCTTCTTCGAGTACATCATCTGCAAAGCATAAGCTCGTACGCCAGCTTAAAGCTGGGAGCGGCAACAGCTCTCTTAAGCTTGCTCTCTTCTCTTTTAAAGAGCGGCCTAGCACGTGTACAGTTTGACACCGCTGCGCTTTAACCACTATTCTCTGCTTCTTTTTCACTGTACCACTTGATCACATGAAATGCACTTATATCAGATCAGATTTACTCACCTAATCGCCTCGACGTCCAAAAGATCATTTGTCGTTGATATTAGGGCCTGATGATGATGGGGACATATACCAGTTCTGATTTTTTTTATGCAATTTTTTTTATTTGTTTTACAATTATCACTTTGATATAGTTAGTATTTTTAACTATATATAGTCGAGCTTAATTTAAATTTTTGCGTTGGTTATATTGGTCACTCCGCGGGGTTATATTTGATCACTCCGCAGGTTATACTTGATCACTCCGTGGGGTTATATTTGATCACTCCGCAGGTTATACTTGATCACTCCGCTGGTTAACTTTAGACACTCCGCGGGGTTATGCACTTGGACGTGGTGACGATCATAGGTTTCTTTCTCTCACTTTTATTTTTTTTGTTTTGTTCGCCGGCGTTGACGGTGGCTGGAGTTGTACTTGTGTTTTCTTTGTGTTTTAAATGGTTTAACTTTTTGTTGCTGCATGGGAGCGAACTGTCTATTGAATTTATTTTTTTTTTATTTTAAACTGTTTTACTTGTTCGTGGCTTAAGGATGCAATTTGTCTATTAAATTTATTTTTGTTTTATTTTAAACTGTGTTATGAACCGGCTTTTCGTTCCCAACACTGTATCGATAGCTAGCTAGCAAATCGGTCACTCAGGGATAAATACGACCTGGATATTATATTTTTTTTCTTCCGAATAACTAACAAAACAAACAAACGGGTGAATAGTAAATCTTTACAGACTCGGACAACTATGGGACATACAAAGGTAAAAAGGTGGAATCATTTACCCCCCAATGCGCCCTCTTTTCCTATGGGTGGGTATTTTTGCATTTTATTGCTGACCGATACACTACAACACTATAAACAACAACTTACCCCGACATAAACACACACTCGTCCCACCCACACATAAATATCTACTCACACAATATCTACTCACACTTATATTAATTCATTTAAAATTATACATGGTTTTCTTAAAATAAATTTACTCCATATAAATAAACAAAAGAATGAAGAAAGTATTTAAATAAATAAACAAACAAAAATGAACATGAACTAATAAACGTAGAACATGTAAACAATACACGCAAACGTAGAATTAATAATTAAATAAATAAATTAAATGATACTAAATAAATAATAAATAAATAAATTAAATGATACTGAATAAATAATAAATAAATAAATAGAGGCGCGAATAAGTCGCTAAATAACTAGACTAACGGAGTCAAATTCGGGCCTTCGACAGTCGGTTGCGGTCCACTGTGCCTGTGGCGGCGGCCGTATGGCTGTTGCGCAAGCGCTTATGTTTATTCTTTTTGGGGGCACTATCTCTATGGGCACAAACTTGATGACTCGCCCGGCGGGCTTGTTCTTGATTGTCACAAGCCTGGCTTGTTCTTGCATGTCACAAGCCTGGCTTTTTTTTCTAGCTATTTCGTGTCAGGTTTTTTTTTGTTCTGCCACACCAGCCTGGCCTTTTTGCTATCTCATGACTCTCTCTGTCTGACTTTCCTCTTCTTTCCTCCTTAAGCCATCCCCCTTCAACGCCGACACCATTCGAATGTCTTCGCCTACACGAATCTCCAACCCTCGTTCGACAACCACAACCATCGATAGCATATCGCCGACCATAACAACTGTTTTAATTGTTCGTGGCTGATGGATGCAAAGTTTATTGATTCTTGAAGGTTATGTGTATTGCACGAGGTAAATGAACTTTTTTTGATATTTATATAGAAAGAAAGAAAGAACTTATATTTTGATATTGTATCAACGCACGAAAAAAACGTCTTCATGTCCCGACTGATAGAATTGAAAAACACCGAGGCCACGACCTTCGTCGGGGATGAAGCCCCATCTCGCGATCGGATTCGGCTTGAGCGTTGCATTTCCCTAGTTATCAGCGAGTTAATTAGTCATCTGAGTAAATCCAGGTGGCGCTAGCCAAAAGCGAAACTAGGTTCAGATACAAGTATTGCATAGCTTTAGGCATAACCTAATCAAAATATTTGGGACAAGCGCAAGCCAATGCGAAAATGGGCCTGAAAGAATTCCTCGCATAATTTGCGGCATAATAACTAAAAAAAATTGTTGGGTCAAGCGCACTACAAGCTATGGGTTCATTGATTACAGTGTACGAACCTGCAATAATCCAACCAAAAATTGTATTGAGAGCTATAGGCAAGTTGTTACCAAAAGATTTTCTTTCTCCAGTATAAAGAGACCATAGTTGGTCTGATCCAACGATAACGTCAATAGATCCTGGTGTGCAAAAAGTTGGATCAGCTAAGAAGAGGTGTTAAGAGCTTTTCCTGGTAGTGACGACGTCAGCGTAGTCAAGATAAACGAAGCCAGTTCAATGACTTAGTTCGAATTGCGAGAGCGCAACTTAAAGACTATGCGTCCTCGAGTAACGCCAGCACTGTTGTCTGCAAGACCAAGAACTGAAATGCGTGCGTGAGTTCGACGCAAGTTGAAGTATTTCCCCAGGCGTAGATGACGTCTGCAAGAGTGGTTGGCAATAGTGTTTGCGAACCAACATTCGGAATATTATCCAGGGTATGATGAGAAAAGTTGCTGTTGGTGGGAGGATTGGTCTCCCCTTCTAGTGGTTGAGGCTTTTTGATGACAATTGAACATTCAGATCGTGAACTTGAATGAAGATCGCTGTTGACAATGTTTGCTTGCGCTGAGGCAATTAAAACAGAGCTTCTTTGTCTTTAAAAGATCTCGGCGAGCTGCGATGTCCAATGCTAAGAATTGGTTACATCTGAAAAGTTGATGATTCTGCTGGCATGCAGAACACTGTGGCTTATCCCGTCGCTGGTGAGCATCCGCGTGATGTGTTGTAGTCGTCGATCCTGTGGTGTACGAACGAGTTGACTTGCTTCTAATGTGTCGAAACGTGAGGTTAGAAATTGCAGAAATTGGTTGATGGACACACCAACTTCCTCAGATTCTGTGCCCATGCTTTGCGAGCTTCGACATCCAACTTTGATAACAATATGAAAATAAGCCAGGGATCCCGATGGTCACAATTAAGTGCGCGCAATCCACGAATAACTTCGTCAGCGCCGTCTGCCAATTTACGTATTGTGCTGATGTTTGTGGTTGCGTCACTAGCCAGCGTCATTAAACTGTTCAAGAATGAACGGATGCTTAGCGATTGTTTGTTGTATCGCTTGTCCAGCATGGGACAGGCTTTCCTGTAGTTTTCGTAAGTAACAGCAATATGTTTGATTAACGCTAACGCGTCGCCAGACCAGTAAGATTTTAAATAATGAAATCTTTGGCAATCACAGAGGCTTGCATTAGACGCAATCGATCCAGTAAACATGTCCGAAAAGTGTTTCCAATCCTCATAGTTTCCCGAAAAGGTGGGAAGCTTGATCCGCTCAAACTGAAAGTTCACGTGCCCTCCCTGAGAAGTATTCGGCGTCTGATCTAGAACTGGCAGAAGATTATCACCGACCGTAGCCTGTAATGCCTCTAGTGAGTTACTTAACAGGGCATAGGTAGCATAATGCTTCTCCTCATAAGTATCCAATTCGTTTTCTGGGTCTTGCCAAACCTCTTCAGACTGGAATGCGTACATCTCTTCTGAGAGCCGTACGAAGCGCATGTAATTTTCTTGCAGTTGATTTAAACGGACGACTAGTGTCGGTATAGACTGAATGTAGTCCACGAATTTAATGGCATTATTATGCGCACGAGTGATTTGGCCTTTGCAGAAGCCCCTTTGTTAAATCACACTCCGCATAACGATCGAGGTTATGTGGTAGGCGAATAAAGAATAGGCTTGATTTGGTATATGTAAGAACAGTTCTTTTATTTAAGTTTCACAGCACATCCGCTTACATACTTCAACATTCTAAGACTGATCTCATCGATCTCGTCTGTCTTCGTATGTACCACCATTTCTTACTTGACAGCTGTTATACTTGTTTTAACATGTACGTGCGTTTCTTACTTGACAGATGTTAGTGGTGGCCTGCTACAGTTAGGAGACGGTTCTATACGATGTAGCAATCTATAGATCACCGTTGGCAAATACAAGAAGTTAATGTAAATGTCCGGAAACCAAACGTGTAACTGGCGATCCGGCTCGAAGGACAAAAAATATGCATAATAATGGAACGCCTTGAAGTGTTACTGTTCTAATTGTTATTTATTTTTGTTTCACCGGACATTTAAATCACTTTAAAGATCGCGATGCGCTGTCGTTGCATTGATAGCAAAAACGTGACTGTACGTTTCCGCACAAAAACAAGAGCAGCCAAACTTAATAAGTAAAGTTCTAGCTGACCATGCGCTTGGTCAAAGCTTTTACACATAGATATAAACTCAAGCTGCGCTTTGTCCATGTGCGTGTGCGAGTAGATAAACATAATAGATAACGCATCAAACGGCGACTATTACCAAAGCAGAAATAAGAAAGATTTTTAGGGTGTCTGGGTCCCAAACAGCTCCCTTAATCGCGTTTTGACGGCCATATCCTAAAGACTTAATAATCATAAAAGGAAGGCGAGGAGAAATAAGCCGTATCTCTAGAGGCGGTAAGCCTTTTAAACAATCGAAAAGATCCGGAAAATCTAAGCTATTCGTTATTGAAGCCTTTGGGTTCTTGCCTAAATTTATGCTCCTGCTGCATGTCTTGCAAAAAATAAACCTCTTATAGCAGGATAGGTAGTGTGCAGAAAGACTTAAAATATCCCTACTGTCTGTCTCACTGCATTTACCTTCTACAACGTCCCGAGATATTTTGTCCACTTGATGTGGAAACCACAAAAATAAAAAACCTGCAATAATTTGCAGAGGCTTTGCGAAGACTAAAAGAAATACATGAGCCAAGAGGACCAGCAAAAAAGGTGTCTTCATATAAAATTTATTATAAAATATGAAATTCATAGACAGTGAGAAAGTGAGCTTAAAAGTGTAATTGATAAACTAAAAGAAGTTAGTGTTTCGCTCAGTGACGAAATCGTGGTAATAATATTGTTATCAAGTTCAAGAAGAAGAAGAATTGAATACCGTTGATTTAATATGAAAGCTTGTGAAATATTTGTGTAATCTTTTATTTGTGACTTCACTTATAGGTAAATTCAATCACCTTCACGATCATGCTAAGACTGCCGTGCTTCCAGCTCGTCAGTCGTAAAATGTATCGCGTTTTCTCATTAACAGTCCTAATTGAGTCTAACAAGTGAAATTCAGTATACAAATATCTTCAACAATTTTGTTGCAATTGTAGTGCGCTTGACCCAAAAATTTCTTTTAATGCCGCAAATTATGCGAGGAATTCTGCAAGCCTAGTTTCGCATTTGGCTCGCTTATTTTGCATAGGTTATGCCTAAAGTTATGCAACACTTGTAGCTGAACCGAGTTTCGCTTTTGGCTAGCGCCACCTAGATTTAATCAGTTGATTAATAACTCGCTGATAACTAGGGAAAATGCAACGCTTAAGCCGAATCCGATCGCGAGATTGGCTTCATCCCCGACGAAGGTCGTGGCCACGGCTCTTTTCAATTCAATCAGTCGGGACATGCAGACGTTTATTTTTCGTGCGTGGATACAGAAAAAAAAAGTTCTTTTCCCTCGTGGAACACCCAACCTAACATAAAGAAGCAATTAGTTAGTTAAAACTGTTTTAAAATAAAATAAAAATAAATTTAGTGGACAATTGGCATCAGTCAGCCACGAACAAGTAAAACAGTAAAATAAAACAACTGCGACTCCAGCATCAGTCAGCCACGAACAAGTAAAGCAGTAAAATACGACAACTGCGACTCCAGCCACCGTCAACGCCGGCGAACATAACAAAAAAAAAAACAACAAAGTGAGAAAAAAATTCTGTAATCATCACCACGGTCAAGTGCGTAACCCCCGCGGAGTGCCCAAATCAACCCACGGAGTGATCAAGTTAGACCTGCGGAGTGACCCCATGTAACCCCGCGGAGTGATCTATATACCGACGCCCCCGGCAGCCCCGATCGGAGACAAGTGCAGCAGCAACAGAGAATTTTTTTGTTAAAAATGCCCTACGATTAGAACTAACAAGTCGACCACTCAACAACAAGTTTGTAGCAAAAAGAAAAATAAAATTAATTTTTTTTTTAAAATCGGATATATATATATTTAAAAATCCCCAAATATATCAAGTGCTAATTATAAAACAAAAAAAAAACTTTAAAAAAAAAATTCAAAAAAAAAACAAGTAAGAAGGCTCTAGTCGAGATATCCCGACAAGACGATACCCTGATCCATATACTTTCCGCGTACAGTCAGTGCTTGCAAGTATGTGTGTGTGTGTCTACCCGCATACTGCATAGTGCATACACAACTTCAATGTCCCATATCTCCGGTGTTTATGATCCGATTTCAATAAAAATTTCACAGATTGTCATTATTTTGTTTTATAATTCAAATTGCATCTAAAAGTTTTCAAAATTCAAGATTTTTTTGTTATCGATTCCATGTGTATATGGGAAACGGAAAGAGTTATCGAAAATCGGAAACAAACTTGTACTGCCTAGGGATTAGGCGAGCTTAAGTTCCAAATCTGGAGTCTCTAGCTCTTATAGTCTCTGAGATCGACGCGTTCATACATACAGACGGACAGACGGACATGGCTATATCGACTCGGCTTTCGATGCTGATCAAGAATATATATACTTTATGGGGTCGGAGATGCTTCCTTCTGCCTGTTACATACTTTTCCACAACTTCATTATACCCTTTTTTCCCATTTTTAATGGGATCAGGGTATAAAAAAATATATATATATGCCACCATCATCATGCCCTTTTCGCTTTCATAATCCCAACGACAAAAGATCTTTTGGACGTCGAGGAGATTGGGTGAGTAATCTGAATCAGTATAAATGCATTTCAAGTGATCAAGTGGTGCAGTGAGAAAAAAATAAATAATAAAGCCGAAATTAGTGGTTGAAGCGCAGCGGTGTCAAACGATACACGTGCTAGGCCGCTCCCAGCTGGTGCCGCTCCCAGCTTTAAGCTCGCGGACGAGCTTATGCTGTACAGATGTCATACTCGAAGAAGCCCTCTGCCTAAGAGTATTTTATTTTAATTAATTAATAATTAATTATATTTTT
>JAWNNW010000125.1:0-27501 GCA_035044465.1 Scaptomyza tumidula
AATAGGTCTTTTACCAACTGGTAATTTCACTAGCTCTCACGTCTTGTTACGTAAAAAAGCGTCGTATTCGTTCTGCATCGCCGCATAATTTCTCCTGATTATTCTTGGCCTCCCTGGTCCTCGTTTAACCGCCTTATCCTCCGCCCAGAAACTTTCATTTAAACCTGCTGCGTTTATCATTGTTCTTGCCATTTCAACAAGGGTTCTATTAAAGAGTTCAGCTACATGTGGGATGTTGCGCCGCTGCGACGCACCAAACATCGCCGTTCAATTTTTGGTTCGTAGCAACTCCAGCAAACGAACGCTGTTTTTCACCGTCCATGCTATTTCTCTCTTTTTATACCCTGATCCCATTAAAAATGGGAAAAAAGGGTATAATGAATTTGTGCAAAAGTATGTAACAGTCAGAAGGAAGCATCTCCGACCCCATAAAGAATATATATTCTTGATCAGCATCAACAGCCGAGTCGATATAGCCATGTCCGTCTGTCCATCTGTCCGTATGTATGAACGCGTCGATCTCAGAGACTATAAGAGCTAGAGACTCCAGATTTGAAACTTAAGCTCGCCTAATCCCTAGGCAGTACAAGTTTGTTTTCGATTTTCGATAACTCTTCCCGTTTCCGATATACACATGGGATCGATAACAACAAAATCTTGAATTTGGAAAACTTTGAGATTCAATTTGAATTATAAAACAAAATAATGACAATCTGTGAAATCGGATAATAAACACCGGAGATATGTAACATTGAAGATGAGTATGCAGTATGCAGTATGGGCGTACACACATACTTGCAAGCACTGACTGTACGCGTAAAGTATAGGGTTCAGCGTATCGTCTAGTCGGGTTTTGGTTTTGCTATAGTGCATTTGCCATGCTGTTCCCCTTTATAGTCCAGAATTGCTATCTTGATATGGTCAGCAATGCTTAAGGCACGCAATGCGTGTTGTCCTTATGAATTTGTTTAAACATGATTTATACGATTGGATCGCTGTATGGTAAAAGCATTGGGTGCTTGGCGTCGAATGATATATGCGCTGCTTCCAGTCGACCCTCTACTCGCAAGATGCTTTCTTGTTCAAGGAAAGGTGCTAGAAATTTAATGGCACTTTCTCTTCGCGGTTCCTTTAGCCCTTTAATTTGTTTGTAGTTAATAAAATAATAACGTTGTATGTTTCGGACAATGAATTTTTTGGGGTGTGCTTCTTTCCCTTTCGGAAGCGCATCAAATAAGAAATGATTCTGACTAGCTTATTGAATGATCCATTCCCCCTAATTTTATAAATTATATCCTTCTCTAGTGATAGTCATTATTGATTTCTGACTATTCCTTAGAGGTTTTGAGCTCTCCACCTCATCTTTAGTAGCGACAAATGGTGGGGGCCATTTTAAAGATGATCCATCTAAGAACAAAGGACCATAAAACCACTGTCTTTGGCAAATTTTGCATTATTTTCTGTAGAACCCATGTCTCCATTCCTTTTGTAGTGCTAGTCGTTGAAGTGTACCAACTCTCGTAGCGACAAATTTGTCCCGAATGGAAACCGGAAAATTAATCCATGATAGTCCTATCCCAAAAATTCAACATGGCCCGATAACGACCGCCATTGACTGTAACGGCCACTCATTTTCGAAAAAATATTCCCCAATTGTGCCTCTGGACCAAAATCCGCACCAAACAGTGACTCTTTTTTCGTCGGCTTTTCAATGTATGCGCGCGGATTTTCTATGCCCCAAATGTGACAACTGCTTGTTTACATACCCGCCAAGATCAAAATGAGCTTCATCTGAAAAGATGATTTTTTTTGCAAAATCGGCATCTTCTGTAGGTGAATCGTAGGCCCATGTAGCGAAGCGAAAACGCATTGGATGGTCGGTCAACTTCAATTCCTGAACCAATCGGACTTTGTATGGCGTCATACCAAGGGGTTTATGCAAAATTCGTCTCAAATTTTCAGTTGTTGAGAACGACGGTGAATTGATGTTGATGGCGCTTCACGCACACTTTCTGCCACAGCAGCAATATTCTCGGGTGTACGCACTGTTTTGGGCTTTTCATGCATTGGTTTGATGCCGGTTTCTTTCACTTTTTTCACAAGATAACGAACATACGAAGCTGATGGTGCTTATCTTCTTCCAAAATCCGTACGCAACTTAATCACACATTCTCCAATATTACCATGATTTTCAAAGTAATGTCGCAATATTTCCCAGCGTTGTTCAAGCGTATACAAAACCATATTCGTTCAGCGGAAGGATAAAACTAATTGTACGATTTCATCAAGAGCAGAATAATCGTACGCTGCAGATAGCGCAGATACACAGCCATGAAGATGCACCCAATCCACGGAATACTATGATAAGAAATTGGTTCACACCATCTGTCGAGCTACCTGCAGTAAGCAGATGCACCCGAGCCATGGTTGGTGATTAAAAACATCTGTTGAACCTGCAGTCAGCAGATAGTATCACAGGCATGGTCATAAATAAGATAATTATAGGACATGTACACGCATAGATAATCACTGATTGTTTAGTTCAACTTGTAGATAGCATAACAAGTCCTAAGCAAACCTTAGAATTCTGTATGTTACCATGCATTTTCACCCACTTAATCAGTACGTAAAGAACTTCTTACGTATTCACTTCGTTGAGCCCAATTTGTCGAAAGTACCGATTGCGGCGACATTTTGCTACTGGTTGTAGCATGTAACGTGGAAAACGAGAAGATGGAAATTGGAGTAATATTAGAAGGGGTGCACGCGCTGGCTCCGGCTTTATGATCGGTAGAAGGGGCAGGTTCCATTTCTTTTATTTTCTAATACTACACTCTCGCGGGCTATTATTATCAATCAAAAATCGCGTGCGGGCCAAAAACAGAGGGAACGGGTAAGGTGACGGACGGACAGGACTCGCGATACTTCTCACATAACGCGTTGGAGGCGACACTCCACGTTCGTCGTTTGGCTGAGCTGGACTGGTGTTGTGGTCTCAGCTGTTGCCCACCCTACCGTGATCCTCAAATTCCACTTCATTAAATGAGAGAGGATCCCTAAGCCAAACGACCTACTAAGTCCTACTTCCTACATCCCTTCGCATCACATCTGATCTGGATCTTTTTCTACCGCTAAAAAAAATGTGATACATTGCCAGTAAACGTAAATTACGGTTCCCCTCTAGGTCGCGTTGCATAAGACACTACCTCACAATCCATACGGACAACAATTGTAAGCCATGGAATATCAATATTTTCGTCTGTATACGATAAAGCTTCAACGAAACGTAGAACGGATGGCTGTAGCATTTGTTCATCTGCCTTACATCTTCAATGTGGCAATGAAGGCTTTCTGTATTGTGGAATGAAATATCTGTTAGCTAATTGATGAAAATGTGTTCGAAGAGTTATTTCTTTCCGCAATAGCTGCAACTGGTTGTCGTCATTTTTGGGAGGTCTGGGAGGTGTCAAGTCTACAATAATAACTCCAATAATAAACAAGTAAGAAGGCTCTAGTCGAGAAATCCTGACTAGACGATACCCTGATCCCTATACCTTACGCGTTCAGTCAGTGCTTGCAAGTATGTGTGTGTGTACGCGCATACTGCATACTACATACACAACTTCAATGTCCCATATCTCTGGTGTTTCTTAACTGATGTTTTTTAATGCTTTAAATGCTATCTCAAAGTTTGTTGTTATCGATCCCATCTGGAGTATCTAGCTCTTATAGTCTCTGAGATCGACGCGTATGGAAATGTGACTCATAATATATCACATTTTTTATTTGATCTTCCAAATGGCTTAATCGTTTTGAGTAAGTAATTTCTTCTCTTTTCAAGACGTTAATAGTGGAGTCAACTAATGAAGTTTGGTTTTATTATAACTCCAAGTAATGGTTTTCATTTCCTTTCACTTCTAGTATGGTTTTTACATATCCTTTGCATATGTAGAGTCCAATACTGCAAACAAACTACTTGCGATGTTCCAATGGTGCTCTCTGTTGGCGTGATTTGGTCAATAACATGTTTTCCAAAATACTTCTTCTTCTATGTGGCGGAAGTGTTGATACATTCCCTTGCATGCAGGTATCTCTTGAAGTTTGGAACACATTTGGCCAATCCTTGTAGTGCCTTTTGAAAATGTATCTACGTCGGTCCAATAAGTTTTTAAATCCAAGTAGGTCACCATCGTCCATCCAGATACTGCTAATTTTGTGGTTGCAATTTTTTCAAAAAATCTGCCAAGTTGTGATCCGAATTTAATTATGTTTATTGATTGTGCCAATGTAACGCGGCAATAGAAACAACATAACCAACTTCGCTGTAGTTAAGGAACAGATATTAATTTGCCTCCTTTTCTTGTGATGTGAACTTTCATCTGATTGCTCACTTTCCATATGATCATAGGATCCATAGGATCATCTACTGCGTGCTTCAGGATGGGTTCCTCTTCATTAAATAGAGGAGCTATGTGCTGAATCTCCTTCTTAAAGATTCCTTTGGTGGTTTTCACATCGACAACCCTCACAAAATTGTCTTTTCCATGGTAAACTCGAACGATTCTATCTATTCATGGGCCATTGTAAGACTGGAGTGTTGTCTTCTTTTAGTATAACCAGTGCTCCTTCTTTGATGGTAGCTGTCGACCTTCTCGATTTTTTAAGTTGCTGCTGCTGTTGAAGGTATTCACGAGACCATTGTCTCTAGAACTTATTTAGAAACAGCTTGCCATCGTAGTCCTAGTGTTTTGGGTTTCTGGGTTCACTGCCGGCTTGTGCGGTTAATGGTTTTCCAATAAGAAAATGTCCTAGTGTTAATGCAGTGATAGCATTTGGATCATCTGATAGAGGCGTTAAAGGACGAGACTTGAGTATTGCTTCTATCTGAACTAAGACGGTTTCCAACTCTTCGCATGTTTCGTTAGCCGTTGTAATATTTTTATACCCTGATCCCATTAAAAATGGGAAAAAGGGTATAATGGTTTTGTGCAAAAGTATGTAACAGGCAGAAGGAAGCATCTCCGACCCCATAAAGTATATATATTCTTGATCAGCATCAACAGCAACATGGCATTTGAACATTTAAACAACAAACAAAATAATGGAAATCTGTGAAATTTTTATTGAAATCGGATAATAAACACCGGAGATATGTAACATTGAAGATGAGTATGCAGTATGCAGTATGGGCGTACACTTGCGAGCACTGACTGTACGCGTAAAGTATAGGGTTCAGCGTATCGTCTAGTCGGGTTTTGGTTTTGCTATAGTGCATTTGCCATGCTGTTCCCCTTTATAGTCCAGAATTTCTATCTTGATATGGTCAGCAATGCTTAAGGCACGCAATGCGTGTTGTCCTTATGAATTTGTTTAAACATGATTTCTACGATTGGATCGCTGTATGGTAAAAGCATTGGGTGCTTGGCGTCGAATGATATATGCGCTGCTTCCAGTCGACCCTCTACTCGCAAGATGCTTTCTTGTTCAAGGAAAGGTGCTAGAAATTTAATGGCACTTTCTCTTCGCGGTTCCTTTAGCCCTTTAATTTGTTTGTAGTTAATAAAATAATAACGTTGTATGTTTCGGACAATGAATTTTTTGGGGTGTGCTTCTTTCCCTTTCGGAAGCGCATCAAATAAGAAATGATTCTGACTAGCTTATTGAATGATCCATTCCCCCTAATTTTATAAATTATATCCTTCTCTAGTGATAGTCATTATTGATTTCTGACTATTCCTTAGAGGTTTTGAGCTCTCCACCCCATCTTTAGTAGCGACAAATGGTGGGGGCCATTTTAAAGATGATCCATCTAAGAACAAAGGACCATAAAACCACTGTCTTTGGCAAATTTTGCATTATTTTTTGTAGAACCCATGTCTCCATTCCTTTTGTAGTGCTAGTCGTTGAAGTGTACCAACTCTTGTAGCGACAAATTTGTCACGAATGGAAACCGGAAAATTAATCCATGATAGTCCTATCCGAAATAAAATAAAACTACTGAATATTTTTCAAATTCCTTTTTTTATTTGAAACTAAAATTCTTGCGGTTAATAATGAAAAATAATTTCATTCAAATGGCTGCCTCGGCTGGCCATGCAGTAGCCTACACGATCAGTCCAATTTTTAGGTAGATTGTGTGCACCTGTATTTCACGAATGGCTTCACCGAAATTTTCCTTTAAAGCGTCAATTGTCTTTGACGGCACCCCACAAATAAAAGTCCAATCGCAGCTCCGAGGTGCCCAAACGACATCAGCTCTGCTGCTGATAATGCGATCTTCAAAAACAGGGCGCAAAACATTGAGTGTAGCTTCGGCTGAGAGGCACGTAGCGCCGATCTGTTGAAACCAAATGTTGCCAATATCCTCCTCGTCAATTTTTGAGAACAAAAATTCGTTCAACATGGCCCGATAACGACAGCCATTGACTGTAACGGCCACTCATTTTCGAAGAAAAATGTCCCAATTGTGCCCCTGGACCAAAATCCGCACCAAACAGTGACTCGTTTTGGGTGCGTCGGCTTTTCAATGTATGCGCGCGGATTTTCTATGCCCCAAATGTGACAACTGCTTGTTTACATACCCGCCAAGATCAAAATGAGCTTCACCTGAAAAGATGATTTTTTTTGCAAAATCGGCATCTTCTGTAGGTGGATGGTCGGTCAGCTTCAATTCCTGAACCAATCGGACTTTGTATGGCGTCATACCAAGGGGTTTATGCAAAATTGATGTTGATGGCGCTTCACGCACACTTTCTGCCACAGCAGCAATATTCTCGGGTGTACGCACTGTTTTGGGCTTTTCATGCATTGGTTTATCGATGAGGATGCCGGTTTCTATCACTTTTTTCACAAGATAACGAACATACGGAGCAGATGGTGCTTCTCTTCTTCCAAAATCCGTACGCAACTTAATCACACATTCTCCAATATTACCATGATTTTCAAAGTAATGTCGCAATATTTCCCAGCGTTGTTCAAGCGTATACAAAACCATGTTCGTTCAGCGGAAGGATAAAACTAATTGTACGATTTCACCAAGAGCAGCAAATCGTACGCTGCAGATAGCGCAGATACACAGCCATGAAGATGCACCCAATCCACGGAATACTATGATAAGAAATTGGTTCACACCATCTGTCGAGCTACCTGCAGTAAGCAGATGCACCCGAGCCATGGTTGGTGATTAAAAACATCTGTTGAACCTGCAGTCAGCAGATAGTATCACAGGCATGGTCATAAATAAGATAATTATAGGACATGTACACGCATAGATAATCACTGATTGTTTAGTTCAACTTGTAGATAGCATAACAAGTCCTAAGCAAACCTTATAGTCTTAGAATTCTGTATGTTACCATGCATTTTCACCCACTTAATCAGTACGTAAAGAACTTCTTACGTATTCACTTCGTTGAGCCCAATTTGTCGAAAGTACCGATTGCGGCGACATTTTGCTACTGGTTGTAGCATGTAACGTGGAAAACGAGAAGATGGAAATTGGAGTAATATTAGAAGGGGTGCACGCGCTGGCTCCGGCTTTATGATCGGTAGAAGGGGCAGGTTCCATTTCTTTTATTTTCTAATACTACACTCTCGCGGGCTATTATTATCAATCAAAAATCGCGTGCGGGCCAAAAACAGAGGGAACGGGTAAGGTGACGGACGGACAGGACTCGCGATACTTCTCACATAACGCGTTGGAGGCGACACTCCACGTTCGTCGTTTGGCTGAGCTGGACTGGTGTTGTGGTCTCAGCTGTTGCCCACCCTACCGTGATCCTCAAATTCCACTTCATTAAATGAGAGAGGATCCCTAAGCCAAACGACCTACTAAGTCCTACTTCCTACATCCCTTCGCATCACATCTGATCTGGATCTTTTTCTACCGCTAAAAAAAATGTGATACATTGCCAGTAAACGTAAATTACGGTTCCCCTCTAGGTCGCGTTGCATAAGACACTACCTCACAATCCATACGGACAACAATTGTAAGCCATGGAATATCAATATTTTCGTCTGTATACGATAAAGCTTCAACGAAACGTAGAACGGATGGCTGTAGCATTTGTTCATCTGCCTTACATCTTCAATGTGGCAATGAAGGCTTTCTGTATTGTGGAATGAAATATCTGTTAGCTAATTGATGAAAATGTGTTCGAAGAATTATTTCTTTCCGCAATAGCTGCAACTGGTTGTCGTCATTTTTGGGAGGTCTGGGAGGTGTCAAGTCTACAATAATAACTCCAATAATAAACAAGTAAGAAGGCTCTAGTCGAGAAATCCCGACTAGACGATACCCTGATCCCTATACCTTACGCGTTCAGTCAGTGCTTGCAAGTATGTGTGTGTGTACGCGCATACTGCATACTACATACACAACTTCAATGTCCCATATCTCTGGTGTTTCTTAACTGATGTTTTTTAATGCTTTAAATGCTATCTCAAAGTTTGTTGTTATCGATCCCATGAGTGTATCGGAAACGGGAAGAGTTATCGAAAACAGAAAACAAACTTGTAGTGCCTAGGGATTAGGCGAGCTTAAGTTCCAAATCTGGAGTATCTAGCTCTTCTAGTCTCTGAGATCGGCTGGCTCATACATACAGACGGACGGACAGACGAACATGGCTATATCGACTCGGCTGTTGTCCAAGAATATATATACTTTATATGGTGTCGGAGACGCTTCCTTCTGCCTGTTACATACTTTTGCACAAAACCATTATACCCTTTTTCTCATTTTTAATGGGATCAGAATATAAAAATCGAATTAAACAATCCCTAACACTGATTGAAATCCCATTGTGATAACTATAAACTGTCTCAAAAGTCCTGGCGCTTATTTCCCCACTTGAAATATTTGAAAAGGCCCAATAAATGTGAGAGTCACAATTGGTAGTGGACGCTTTCAAATCTAACAAGCACCTAAATCCTTTTCTAAGAAGTTCGTTATAAATGGGCCCACATCTATCGAACTTACTTAAACATATATTAAAATCACCTAATATTATACAATTATTATTTAAAAACGAATATTGCTGAAATAAATCCTCAAGTTCTGTTTTAAATGTTGACAGCGGATAGGATGGACTTTTATAAAGAACAATAAAACTAATAGATTTATATTGGAAAATACTATATTCGAAAACGACTGATCCAGATATTTTTCTACCGCTTAAACAATTTGAAACATTGCCAATCAATTCATTCCTAACGTAAATGACGATTCCCCTCTTAGGTCGCGTTGCATTAGGCACTACCTCACAATCTATACGGACAACAATAGTAAACCCTGGAATATCAATATTTTCGTTTGCGTACGATAAAGCTTCAACGAAACATAGAACGGACGACTGTAGCATTAATTTATCTGCCCTAACATCTTCAATGTGGCAATGAAGGCTTTCTGTATTATGGAATAAAATATCTAATGCGGAACTATTAAGTAAATGATCGAAATGTGTTTGAAGAATATTTTCTGTGCGCAATAGCTAGCTGCAACTGGTTTTGCACCTTGTCGTCATTTTTGGGAGGTCTGGGAGATATAAAGTCTCCAATAATGAATAAAGGTTCAGTGCGATGTGCACACTTTGAGCGAGCAAGTACTACTACACTTTCTTCTAAAAATTTCATCCACAAAGTACTTGGAGTAGGTGGATTGCTTGCATCGAAATCTATGTGCATTAAAATACCTGTCGCCCCGCAATTCCTTCGGCTGCCAGTAACCATGCAGCCAACCACGGTTTCCGGCCAGCCACCATCGGCAAGGAACTTTGAACCATCTCATTATTCACCTACTTCGGCACCTCAAACGCATGCTGATGTTAGGTCGTACTCTGCGGCAGTCGCGCATAGTAGAGGAGAAATAGGGTCAAGCATCCGTCCAGATCGGGTAAGCCAAATAACGGCAAATTGGAAAATCCGATTTAACGGAAAGGATAGCATGACCATTGAGGATTTTATATATAGGGTCGAAGCATTGACCAAACAGACCTTGGAGGGAAATTTTGATTTGACAGCCCGAAACGCGAGTAATTTGTTCGATGGAAGCGCTAGTGAATGGTACTGGCGATACCATAAAAGTGTTTCTGAGGTTTACTGGTCCGAACTTTGCGCGGCTCTTCGTGGCCAATTTAAGGACGACCGTACGGACAGAAACATTAGAACGGAAATCGAACGTCGCAAACAGCGACCCAATGAATCGTTCGACGATTTTTATGGCGCGATCGCGTCATTAGCGGACAGACTGGCCGAGCCTATGTCAGAAAAAGCATTAGTCGAAACAGTAAGAGCAAACTTGTTGAACGAGATTCAACACAAAATATTGTACGAGGAAGCTAGTTCATTGAAGGCCCTTAGACATTTAGTGCGTACGCGAGAGATCTTCTTGCAATCGGTAACTAAAGGCAAACAACTAGTACCTCCTTCTCGACCAATACTTCGGCAGGTTAATGCCATTTCAGAACCTGATGGTGAGGATTTGTCGTACGAAGAAGTCGAACAAGATATTGAGTTTGATGTCTCAGCTGTAGACCTATCGTGCTGGAATTGTGCCGGTAAAGGTCACCGGTATCAAGAGTGCGTGGCAGAGCGCAAAGTATTTTGCTACGGCTGCGGGAGAGCCGACACCTATAAGCCTAGTTGCCGAAACTGCAGTCTGAACAAATCAAAAAACTTAGCCCCGCGTGCACCGCAGAAAAGTGCACGCAGACCATTGGTCAGCAAAGCTACCAACACAGACTAAGTAAGCAATTAGCTGAAACGTCCATCCAAACAGACATTCCTCATTACCCTGACGTAACTTTTAACACTTGTGTTGACCCACTAAATTTACAAAATAACCGTTCAAAAGGTCGACAAATTGATTTTAAAACTAAATACCGCTTAGAGAGAAGCGCAATATTAGCTTCAATAATAGGCATACCAAACGACATACGCCCTCACGCTCAGGTCACTTGTGGAAAACCCTAGTTGGACTAATGGACACCGGGGCTTCTATTAGTTGTATACTTGTGCCAATTATCTAGCTGCAGAGCAGTGGAAGAGCCAACCAATTTAGGTAAATATGGACTAAGTGACGTACCGAGGGAAGCAAAAAATTATGTTTTTATTTAGTGCCTTCTCTAGCTGCAGAGCTATACCTGGGGATTGATTTTTGGACAGTTTTTGGGTTACTTCCTATACATCTTATGGCTCAAAACTTCAATATCTCTTCGCTTAAGGACCTATCCATGAAGGAAATTACTTCGGCTCAACGTCACCAATTGGAAAAAACGATTGAGCTATTCCCTTCTTTTTCAAAAAAAGGATTAGGTAGGACCTCATTAATTGCTCACGCAATTGATGTAGCAGACGCTAAGCCGATCAAGCAACGCCATTATGCCGTATCGCCTGCTACTGAGAAGCTTATGTACGAGGAGTTAGATAGAATGTTAAAACTAGGAGTTATTCAGGAATCTAATAGTTCATGGTCATCTCCCGTGGTATTAGTAAAGAAACCTGGAAAGGTCAGACTATGTATAGATAGTCGTAAGGTTAATGACGTAACCGTCAAAGACGCTTACCCGATGCCACTCATTGATGGTATTTTAAGTCGTTTGCCGAAAGCCGAATTTGTTACAAGTCTCGACTTGAAAGAGCCTTCTGGCAGATACCTCTGGAGCCAAACTCTAGGGCAAACTGCACCGATGCCACATTCATATGTCTCGGCTTATGGACAAAATAGTCCCCGCACATCTGCGCAATGAGGTGTTCATCTACTTGGATGACCTGTTAATCATTTCTGATACCTTCGAGCGTCATCTCGAAGTGTTGTCGATCATTGCTTTCCATCTAACTCGTGCCAATCTTACTCTCAATGTCGAAAAAAGTAAATTCTGCCGACGAGAAGTCAAGTATTTGGGACACATAATTGGCAATGGCCTTATTAGCACTGATCCTGAAAAATATCGGCAGTTAAGGATTTTCCGATTCCAAGATCAGTGAAGCAAGTTCGTAGGTTTCTTGGTATGACCGGTTGGTACCATAAGTTTATCAGGAACTATGCCGCTATTTCGTCGCCGCTGTCAGATACCCTTAGGGCAAAGCGGAAGTTTGAATGGACGGAAGAGGCCCAACAGGCATTCGAGACTTTAAAAAGTCACATGTGCTCCGCTCCAGTTTTGCACAGCCCAAATTTTTCTGAGCCTTTTGCTATCCACTGTGATGCCAGCCATACCGGCGTTGGGGCAGTATTAATGCAGACCAGTAGTGAAGGAGATGAGGTACCGATTGCTTTCATGTCGAAAAAACTCAATCGATGCCAAAACAGCCCACGATGAATGTCATGTATGCTGCACGGGGGAATAGCAGTGAAAACACTTGAGAGCTATGTTGAAGGTCACGAGTTACTATAATCACTGATCATGCCTCATTAACAGTGGCTTACAGACGCAGGCAGATCTAAGTTCGCGTTATAGCACGCCTGCGATATCTGCAAGGCCACCAAGCCTGCCAATAGGTCAAATGAAACCACCAATGGGGCAAACGGGTCAGCCAATGAGACTCTTCACGTACGTACACTGAAGATTTGTCGATCTGTCTCGGACCCTACGCCTCGCAGTAGATTCGAGGCACCTGAGGGCAAATCTGCTCGTTATGAGACCCTCAAGGCAAAAATCCGACAAATATTCATCCTTGCCCGACCTGAAAATCGAAAGCGGATCTATTTACCGCAGAGCGGAACACCGGCTGACGCCAAAGTTGCAGATGACATGTGCATGGAAACTTTGGGTGCCACAAGCCTTAATTCCAACCGCTCTGAAGACAGCCCACGATAACAGTCTTGTATGCTCACGGGGCAATAGATAAAACACGTGCGAGATTAAGACGGTACTACCTTTGGCCAAACATGTCGCAGACGTGCGAAATTATATAAACGCCTGCGATAATCTGCAAGGCCACCATAGCCTGCCAGTTGTCACTGCCCCAAGCCACGCATCTGAAAGGGGTAACAGATCCGATTCTGTCGGCCATAAAATCTTATGTAGATGCAAATCAGCGTAATTGGCAGATGAGAAATTGAGTAGCAAAAGTTGCGCTCTCCGCTCAAGCTTCCATTCATCTATTAGCACCAGTCCTTACAAGTTAGCGTTTGGTCAAAACATGATCACTAATGGTGAAAACTATAAATTGCTACGCATCCCTAGAAATCGTCTCAGACGATCGTAGTGTAAGTTTCAGTCGCAGAAGATTCGTTTGATCTACTAGCGTGATATAAGCACAATAGCGCTAGTATCGCTCGCAACGCTAAAGGCTTACAACCTGCGATCAAAGGAAGTCATCACGTTTGCAGTTAGGACAAGAAGTTCTCTTAGGAGAAACTATTCACGCACGAGTAACTTTTCAAAAGGATAGTAGTGCTAAATTTCAGCCCCCAATTTCGTTAGAGCTCCCGCGTGACGAAGCACAGAGTGCTGTGCAGACGCAGTATGCTCGCAACGAAAAGGCTCGACAGACCTGCGATCAAAGGACGTATCCTTTGCTGTTTTTAGGAGAAACTTTCAGCAGAGTAACTTTTCAAAAGGATATAGTGCTAAATTAGCCCCCCGTTAAGGCCGAGTACGAAGAAGAGTTGGGAAGGTTTACTACAACTCGAAGACCTTCAAGGACGCCTTGTTGGCACTTTTCACGCCAAGGATATCAAACAATAATCCTGAACTAACAAGCGCGAATCCCGCTCGCTGTGTTTCACACCAAGCGTGATTTTAGTGGGGGGGGAATTTGTAGTGCGCTTGACCCAAAAATTTCTTTTAATGCCGCAAATTATGCGAGGAACTCTGCAAGCCTAGTTTCGCATTTGGCTCGCTTATTTTGATTAGGTTATGCCTAAAGCTATGCAACACTTGTAGCTGAACCGAGTTTCGCTTTTGGCTAGCGCCACCTAGATTTAATCAGTTGATTAATAACTCGCTGATAACTAGGGAAAATGCAACGCTTAAGCCGAATCCGATCGCGAGATTGGGCTTCATCCCCGACGAAGGTCGTGGCCTCGTCTCTTTTCAATTCAATCAGTCGGGACATGCAGACGTTTATTTTTCGTGCGTGGATACAGAAAAAAAAAGTTCTTTTCCCTCGTGGAACACGCAACCTAACTTAGAAGAAGCAATTAGTTAGTTAAAACTGTTTGAAAATAAAACAAAAATGAATTTATTGGACAATCAGCCACGAAAAAGTTAAAACCGGTTAATATAAAATAAAAATAAATTTAGTGGACAATTGGCATCAGTCAGCCACGAACAAGTAAAACATTAAAATAAGACAACTGCGACTCCAGCATCAGTCAGCCACGAACAAGTAAAACAGTAAAATAAGACAACTGCGACTCCAGCCACCGTCAACGCCGGCGAACATAACAAAAAACAAAAACAAAAAACAAAGTGAGAAAAAAAATCTGTAATCATCACCACGGTCAAGTGCGTAACCCCCGCGGAGTGCCCAAATCAACGCACGGAGTGATCAAGTGTGACCTGCGGAGTGACCCCATGTAATCCCGCGGAGTGATCTATATACCGACGCCCCCGGCAGCCCCGATCGGAGACAAGTGCAGCAGCAACAGAGAATTTTGTTGTTAAAAATACCCTACGATTAAAACTAACAAGTCGACAACTCAACAAGTTTGTAGCAAAAAAAAAAAATTAAATTTTTATTTTTAATCGGATATATTATATATTTAAAAATCCCCAAATATATCAAACAAAAAAAAAAAAAATTTATATAGATATATATGCCACCATCATCATGCCCTTTTCGCTTTCATAATCCCAACGACAAAAGATCTTTTGGACGTCGAGGAGATTGGGTGAGTAATCTGAATCAGTATAAATGCATTTCAAGTGATCAAGTGTGCAGTGAGAAAAAAAAATAAAGCCGAAATTAGTGATTAAAGCGCAGCGGTGTCAAACGATACACGTGCTAGGCCGCTCCCAGCTGGTGCCGCTCCAGCTTTTAGCTCGCGTACGAGCTTATGCTGTACAGATGTCATACTCGAAGAAGCCCTCTGCCTAAGAGTATGCCGCATTTAAAACGCTTGATCACCTGAAGTGCTAGCAAATATATACAATTGTAATAAATGTCTTCTCCTAGTGGACACTGCAAAAAAATTTTTTTCCTTGAATCAAAAATATAAAAATAAATTTTCTAAACAAAAAAAAAAATTTTTTTAAATTCTATTTTAATTAATTAATAATTAATTATATTTTTTCTTAAAACATAAACCAAAAAAAATTTTATTCAATACTAATAATTCTCTTATTAAACATAAACAAAACAAAATAAATTTATTTTAAATGTTATTTTTTATTTTAATTAATTCTCTTACTAAACATAAACAAAACAAAATAAATTTGGTTAATTTTATTTTAATTAATTATTGATTAATCATTTTGGAAAAGCATCACCCAAAAATGAAATAATCACAATAATATATATATAGATACATATATATACATATATATATATAACCGCTATGGATTAATTAATTTTTTTAATAACTATCGGCTCTGGCGATACCCTTTTATTTTAATATTGTTGTTGTTGAGTTGAACGACTGGAATAAAAAAAAAAAAAAATATGTTAGCAGTTTAGTTTTGTTTTTTTTTCTTTCTTTCAAACTACTTATAGTATTAAACAAAAACAAAACAAAAACTGTATATATGAATATGAAACTATAAAAAAAAAGAAAATTGTTTAAATATAAGCTACCTTTTTACAAATAAATAATAATAATAATTAAATTAATTAAATAATAATAAATAAATGAATGATTAAATAAATATAAATATAAGCTAGTTATAGGCATATGTATAAAAGCAATAGGAATAAGAATAAAATGAATTGTAGTAATTTACGTTAGAATGAATCAATAAGCTTTTTTTTTGGGAGTCATGCAGCGAAGGGATGTAGGAAGTAGGACTTAGTAGGTCGTTTGGCTTAGGGATCCTCACGCATTTAGATGAAGTGGAATTTGAGGATCACGGTAGGGTGGGCAACAGCTGAGACCACAACACCAGTCCAGCTCAGCCAAACGACGAACGTGGAGTGTCGCCTCCAACGCGTTATGTGAGAAGTATCGCGAGTCCTGTCCGTCCGTTACCTTACCCGTTCCCTCTGTGTTTGGGTGAATTACTATGGCCCGCACGCGATTTTTGATTGATAACAATAGCCCGCGAGAGTGTAGTATTAGAAAACAAAAGAAATGGAACCTGCCCCTTCTACCGATCATAAAGCCGGAGCCAGCGCGTGCACCCCTTCTAATATTACTCCAATTTCCATCTTCTCGTTTCCCAACGTAACATGCTACAAACTGCAGCAAGCATAGGGATCTAATATAAACTGAATATCAATGTTGGCTCGCTGCAGTTGGAGAAGATGAGTATTGTAAGCGTTAAGCTTAATAGCCGCAAGCGTTCGCTTTAAAAATATTTTGGGCTTCTTAATACTCGACCTAAGTGCTTTTATATAGCAATCATAATTAAGGTTAAGTTGATCGCAGGACAAAAAATTATCGAAATCACTAAAACGCTCTATACTTTCGCGATCAAACGGAAATTCTAATAGGGTCTGAATTTTTTCGAAATTCTTGCGATGCGCTTCTACATTTTCAGCATCGTCTTCTAACGGAAAAAGAATCTCTGTTTGGGGCATGGGAGGGTATGGAATACCGAATCTACAAACTTGCTGTCTTCTAACTTCGCGCCTACATGAGTGCCCATGATTGTGGGTTTGGTACTCTAAAAATTGAGCCACATCCGGGTTAGTTGTATCAGTTGTGATAAACTGATCAATAAATGACTTAACTAAGGGAATGCTTGATTCATCATTAATATCAAGCTTAGGGGCATCTTTCAGCCAAAACATGCCATGAATGTGTGGTGAGCCTCTTTGCTGAAACTCGACTCGCCAATAATATTTAGTGACCCTATAACTACCGAATACACCGCCCTCCTTCTTCATAAGTTTAAGAAGCTGCCTAAATCGAAAATCAAAATACCTAGCACAAGTTACTGGATCAGCTCTAATGAGACGGGCCTTCTCATTAAAATTTAAATTTGAGGCTAATTCTTCACTTATTTCTACCTTGTCAACGTTTTTGGAAAGCAAAACCAAAAGCTCCGTCCACCGAGTTTCAGCTGCTGAAAACGTTATAAAAAATGTCGGAAGACCAAACTGCCTAATCATAGCCATAACTTTTTTTTCTCCGACTCCCAGTGAGCGGGCGACGTGCGAATACCTTTCAAAACCCTATAGCCATCATCGTGGCGAATTAAATTTTCTATATGCTCTTCGTTGAGAGCGTTTGCTGCGGAAATGCCTTGAGTGGCGCTGTGCTTGCGTAAGCAAATGGAAGTATTGTTCCTAATATTAATCATCTCTAACTTTTTATAGTTAAGAAATAATTTATCAGTTCTACAACCTCTCCTATCGAAATTCCTAAGCTCAGACCTAACTATGGTTGTAAAACTTTCTGTGCATTTTCTTTTAATGCCAGCGAATATTGTTGGGAAGGCCAGTTCCTCGGAGTCGCAATCTGCAATCATATCCAAAGGACGCTGGCCTTCTCCAGGTGCCATTACGATTCTCTGCACCGCTACATTTTCAGTGGGAACGTTTTCTAATAACGTTTCCTGACCTCCGGGATTCAAACATTCTTCTTCTACATTATTTTCCTCGTTTGTGGAGGTTTGATCAGATCTTTCTATAAGATCTGAAACTAAGTCCCTATCTTCTGCTGATGCAACAAAGGGAACTGTGTCAGACGAAAAAGCTGACAACCAAGATTCATTGATAACAATCTGGTGCTTTCTATACAGTTCTGTGTTTACTAAAAATCTGATTGCATCAGCAATTTTCGAAGGCCTAATGGATTCGGCCATGAAATCATGGCTATATTCCATCCTACGCTTGAGGTGTATCTGAACAACCTCGGCTTCATTGAACGCCCGTGGAAGTGACGTCACAACATTGGCTACGGGAATTGGGACATTTACCACTGCTCCCTTAATGGCATTTTGACGGCCATATCCTAAAGACTTAATAATCATAAAAGGAAGGCGTGGGGAAATTAGCCGTTCCTCTAGAGGCGTTAAGCCTTTTAAACAATCGGAAAGATCCGGAAAATCTAAGCCATTTGTAATAGAAGCCTTTGGCTTCTTGCCTAACTTTATGCTCCTGCTACATGTTTTACAAAAAATAAACCTATTATTGCAGGAAGGGAAGTGTGCAGAAAGACTTAAAATATCCCTAGTGTCTGCCTCACTGCATTTACTTTCTACAACTTCCCGAGATATTTTGTCCACTTGATGTGGAAACCATAAACCTTTGCAACAAATGCAAACCTGATCTGGACCCTGCTTTACAATTCTATTGAATGCGACTATTGAAGCGTCTAAATTAGTGTCTGTCGCCAGACGTTCCCTATCCTCTAGAAAGGTATTCGCACGTTGTTCCCTGTTCTGGCTAGCATTACGACTGTTTTCGGCTAACCTATTTTCGGGATTGCTCCTGTACTGGCTAACTCTCTGAATCAAATTTCTATAAGCATTAGTTGCCGCTTCTCTTGCTAAAAGGCGAGCACTTCGCCTTGCCCCTGTGTTTCGCGCCTGCTCTATCAACCTACGAACTGGGTTGTCTCTAACCTGGGCCCGCTGTCTCCTATCTCTTGCTCTTTCTAAGACTCTAGTTTGAATTTCAGTTCGACGGTTGGCGTGCTGTACAGTGTTCTGTAGCTGTTCGTGAGCCCTATAAACAGGGTCTTGTCTGCGCCTCGATCGACGCGAAGTGTCTGCTATCTGCTCTGTATGTCTAACTGAAGAATCTGTTCTTCGAACAGAGTGCTCCAAAGTATTCCGTCCTTGTTCGTCAGCCCTATATTCAGGGTCTTGTCGGCGCCTCGATCGACGCGAAGTATTACCTAATTGTTCTTGTTGCCTAACTCTACTGTTACTTCTATTTAATTCCTGGCGTTCCCTATTCCCAATCCTCTCAGAACGTCTAAATTCTTCATTATCCCTACGCTCTCTTTGAGAAAGAGAGTTAATCTCTCTTTCCTGCTCTGTATAGGCCGGATTGGACCTATTCAACTGATTTCTAGCCCTATTTCTCTGAGACCTACTCGCTGCTGAAAGTCTATTTGCCTTAGGCATAGTATGTATGTGTGTATATGTATATATTTTAATAATAATTTGAATCGTTAAAAAAAGTCTTGAAAAAGACTATTCGATTTTCAAAAAAAAAAAAATCAAGAAAGACTTGCGATTTTTAAAAATCCTTGGCGACGAGATAATTAACACGCACAACAACTTGACACAAGCACTTGCAGAAACACAGTATAATTTCATACACAGCCGATCGATTTTCAAGGTTGTATTTGTTTACTAATTTTGCACGCGTATTATGCACTCATCACACAAAAAAAACTTATCAAAAAGCAGTCTTTCACCAAACACTTAAATAACACTTATTTGTAATGTTTTCTTCGTTTACAATATGGCTAATGTGCTAATTATTATTCTATAATTTAAATTATTAAGATTTGATAAAATCTGTTGGTTTTGCATGTATTTAGCACAAATTCAAAGCATAAATGAAAAATTACACACACATTCAAAGAAAAGCGCGCGTATATTTTTGCTTTTCTCTTTTGTGTAAAGAATACAAGAAGTGTAAAGCTAGAAACAAGCGATTAAAAATGAGCTCATATATTAAAGTATTATAAGTGACTTCAACATCTGACCGTGGCGCAGTTGTATGAACTTTTGCTTCAGCAACGGTCGAGCCGAGATCAAACCCTCGTACTGAAAAGTCTTTTTTCTTAATTTTTTTTAATTTTTTCTTTTTTTTTACTTATTAATTAATTTACATATATTTTATGTATATATTATATGTATTAATAATACATTTATTTTATTTTAAAAGAAATTAATTTATTTGTATTATAAAATTTTGTTGTGTCGACGAAAAAACGTCTGCAGCTGGCCTGCTGCATTTGTTCTTGGGCCGTCTTTTTGTTGTGTATGCATATCTGTGCGTCTAACGGGAATAGGCAAAACGCAAAAAGACAAACAACAACAACCTGTGATGGTTGTCTTTGCTGGAACGCAAAAGCTGTATAATGTTGTTTAATACCCTTTATTACAATATTCAATTGAAGTC
Organism: Scaptomyza tumidula; assembly: GCA_035044465.1. Lineage (NCBI taxonomy): Eukaryota > Metazoa > Arthropoda > Insecta > Diptera > Drosophilidae > Scaptomyza > Scaptomyza tumidula. The sequence goes on from JAWNNW010000125.1 coordinate 20,188, forward strand.
AATGATATCTTTAATATATATTTATTTAATATGAGGACATTTAAAGATCTACCTAATTTCCAATATATACATAAGCATATATGATGGAAGTCATATTCAAGTATCTCACGTTTGGCCATACAATTGCACGAAGTTCATATAAAGTCTATACTACCCTCCCATGTTAGGCATAAGTAATCAAATAGAACCAAAAGTCGAAAATTGACAATCTCAACATTGGTAAAAATTCAATGGGGGTGCGTGAACGCGCACACTGCATACTTGACTCAACTTCAATGTCCCATATCTCCGGTGTTTCTTAACCGATTTCAATAAAAATTTCACAGATTGTCATAATTTTGTCTAATGTTTTAAATGCCATCTCAAAGATTTCCACATTAAAGATTTTGTTGTTATCGATCCCATGTGTATATCGGAAACGGGAAGAGTTATCGAAAATCGGAAACAAACTTGTACTGCCTAGGGATTAGGCGAGCTTAAGTTCCAAACCTGGAGTCTCTAGCTCTTTTAGTCTCTGAGATCGACGCGTTCATACATACGGACGGACTGACGGACATGGCTATATCGACTCGACTGTTGATGCTGATCAAGAACATAAATACTTTACGGGGTCGGAGATGCTTCCATCTGCCTGTTACATACTTTTGCACAAAGCCATAATACCCTTTTTTCCCATTTTTAATGGGATCGGGGTTTAAAAAGGGCAGGAGCACAGGCAACGCACCAACCGAGGCTTTCATAATTCGACCCGAAGGGGACCGGTCCTACGCCGAAATTCTTAGAGAAATTAGGTCTAATGTGAACCCGGAAAGCTCAGGAGTACGGGTAAGGATCATCCGGGAAACTCGAACTGGGGGTGTCCTTGTGTAAATTGGAGCTTGCGCTTAGGACAGTGATGTCTTCCGGGACTCGATAGTGGTGGCGCTCAAAGGTCTGGCAGATGTGTCCTGCTAAGAGCCTAAGTGTGCCGTGGAGATCCTGGATCTTGCCTGCCTCACAGAGGTAGCCGATATAGAAGAGGCCCTTAAGCTGGATGTGCCCAACATCGGGGATATCAAGATTGGTCTTATTCCGATGACTATGAGAGGGCAAAAGATTGGGGTATCTAAGATGAAAACGCGCGATTCAGCATATTTCCCTTAAGTTCCCTTCTTAAGGCAAACACGAATAGGAGCGGAACTGCCAACAACTTTCTTCCTCGTAGTACTACACGTAAAGTGTTTTTTCAGTTGCTATCTCACGTCGAATCGGCCGATCCTAAGCAACTGCGGACAGCAAAAGGGCCTGTAAGACGCGCTGATGGCGGCTTCAGGATACAAAGTGGGGGACTTAAACGCGCTGGAATGGGGTATGCCCTACCCCGACCCACGGGTTAAGCTCTTTTTGGAGATGGTCCGGGATATCCCGATGTCTCATTCGCCTCGGAGAACCTCGGGCCGTTCATTGGGAAATGGCAAGTCATTGAAGACTACATCGGTAGTGACTACGAAAACATCGTGTTTGATGCTAACAACCGTAGTCCCCACCAGAGGATGACCCCCAGATCATTCGTCGAATGAAACATAGCGCGGACGGAGTTTCCTGAGAGGGAAATAGCGATTGCTGCTGCAAGGAAGGAGGAGGTCTGCCGGAATAGAGAAGTAGCTGCAGAAACACTGGCTACTGCAACTATGAACATAATCAGTGCGGCCTCTATGCCCCATAGTAGGCCCCGCCACGGAAAAAAGCCGGTTTACTGGTGGAGACCCTAGATGGCGGTCCGCACTCAGTAGGCTAATGGTCAATTTTGGGGACCCGACTTCTAGCAGACGTCGTCTCCTGATCAGTTAAACCAAGGGGACTTTAGAGTAGCTTCGGCTTGTCGTACGGTCTCGGAACCTGTAGTGTTGTTTATCGCTGGAGTTGCACCTATATACCTTCTGGCTAAAGAGCGGTGGAAGATATTCTTGAGAAGAACTGCAGGAGAAGGCGAAAATGCTTCCCAGGAGGAGAGAGCAAACACACTTCGCGGCTGGCAGAATTATTGAAAGGAAGAAAGAAGGAGGAGATGGACTCCGCGCCTTATCGCAGACCTGGACCAGCGACAAAGTTCTTTGGTTGTCGCAAATACAACTGGCAGCGCCTGACGCTAAGCCAGGAAGCAGGTACAGATATACAACCCGACAATATAGTAGTCATGATAAAAAAAGCGTGGAATTGGGGCTAATATGTGCAGAGAATCCTGGAAGCTAAGAAAGCCGATGTGGATCAAAGCGAGTTCGAGTCCGATGTGAACGAGCGGGAAGTGGAGGAAGCACCTTGCCTGAAGTAATGTGTTAAATAGTCCCAGGCAGGCGTCCAGAGTCAGTCGAGTGGGTCGACCGAAGAGGAAGAGAGAGATGTTTATTTTTATACCCTGATCCCATTAAAAATGGGAAAAAGGGTATAATGGTTTTGTGCAAAAGTATAAAACAGACAGAAGGAAGCATCTCCGACCCCATAAAGTATATATATTCTTGATCAGCATCAACAGTCGAGTCGATATAGCTATGTCCGTCTGTCCGTATGTATGAACGCGTCGATGTCAGAGACTATAAAAGCTAGAGACTCGAACTTTGGAACTTAAGCCCGCCTAAGCCCCAGGCAGTACAAGTTTGTTTCCGATTTTCGATAACTTTTCCCGTTTCCGATATACACATGGGACCGATAACAACAAAATCTTGCATATGCAAAACTTTGAGATGAAATTTGAATTATAAAGCAAAATAATGACAATCTGTGAAAATTTTATTGAAATCAGTTAAGAAACACCGGAGTATGGGACATTGAAGTTGTGTATGCAGTTTGCAGTATGCGCGTACACACACACACACACTTGCAAGCACTGACTGTACGCGTAAAGTATAGGGATCAGGGTATCGTCTAGTCGGGATTTCTCGACTAGAGCCTTCTTACTTGTTATTTATATATTTATATATAGTAATATTTATGGTATCTTTGATTAGTGTTTAATGTATGGGATCTTCGATAAGATCTATGTGTTATGTGTATGGGATCTTCGATTCGATCGCTTTCCCGCCCTCCAATTTTTTTAAAGCAAGAGCTGCTATATTTTGTGGATAGTTTTAGCTACCCTCAATCTTTCACAGTTCTTCAACTAGCCTAACCAATTTTAGATTCTACGACAAAAATTTTAATCCTTGCCTGAAGACCATCAAGTTATGTTGCGAATTATGGTTGTGATAAGCGTTGGACTCCTCAGACGACTTTAAATTTAAATTCCTTCATCCAAATAATTTAAATTGTCCTTATAAATGTTCAAAACGCAACTTGTCTTATTTTGTATAGTTGCACATACGACAGTGCTTGGTTAAGGTCAGAATTGCTCAGTACAGTCCGCCTGTTCCTTAATTAATTTGACGTTCCTTCAAAAGTCTCAAAGGCTTTACATTTTTTAAAGTCGAGATTTAAGTTTAACGTTCACACCCCCCCTTCTAAAAAGTTGGCGACTGCAGAGAAAGACTTATTTAAAAGATTTCATTTTTATCAAAGTTTATAAATACTGCAGGCGACTCGATCAATGAAGCGTATTAAAACTTGACTTATTTTTAGGAAGCAAGCTTCTGTTAATCATATGATGAAACATTCTATTGAATTTATGGTTGTTAAGTGGCTGGACTCAGTTGAAAACTTGGTAGGCGTTAAGTCAGGAGATATGCTATTGTCGACCGAAAAATATCCACTTCCTGAGGCAATATTTGCATACTGGGAATCACGGCAGGAAAACCTTGAAAACCTTGCTCTTCAATTGGGTGATATTCGGATAAAGACTATCGGTTTTGTGCTGGAGAAAATACAATCAGTTTTTGAACACTCTTATCGTCGTATTGTAGAACTAGTATTGGAATCTTTAGCCGAAGCAAGAGACATAACAAAGTGTTTGGCAGCTTTGGTAAGCCATTAATGCATTTTTCTTATCAGGTCCTTTTATACTTTTAAACAGAAAAAAAAAATTGATAAATTTGAAATGGGATCTATGGATGATAATAGATCTGATATACGAACGTTAATGTTGACAGTTGGACTTGTTTGGGGACATTCCCGCTATTTTCACACCCTGGATAACATGACACTTTTCTTCAATCTTTTTCACAATTCTATAATTGAATGCGTTATACGCACTATCGAACCAGATTCTATGTTTCAGAGTGACATTGAGGAAGCCTACAAAAAAATTATAATTAATATTCAACATCTCGAATATTATAAGTAAGTTAGTCTGCGCAATTTAATTATTATTAAATATTAAATTAAATATTTCTTTCCTGTACGAATTTTAGGACAATATACAGAGAATGTCGAAACTCACTAAAAAAATTCAAAATCGGTGCTACCTTCAATTCACAGGACTGGACCTGGCAAGCAGTTAAAGTTTTTCAACGCTTAGACAGTTTTATCGAGCGTCTACATGTGCTAGAAGAAATGTTTAATACTGGTCGAGATTTTATGAAACTTGACAAAATAGTAATAGGTGGTCTAAGGGGCCGTCAAATTACAGGTGTACTTGAAACTATAGTTGAGGATTACAAAAACTATTATCGTGAGTGGACTAACGTACAGTACAATACCTTGGACACTGATTCAGAGAACACGCTTTTCGAGAATGATTTTTTTAACTTTAAGCAAAAAACAGATATGCTAGAACGCAAGATTGCATCTCAATTTGAAAAAGCGCTAGAAGATTCTCACAACTTATTGCTAGGTGGGCGTCTCCTACTTCGACCTATTATTAAAATACACATTGATTCATTTATGCAAATTATTGTCGATGATTTTGAAAAGGAAATAATGTACGTTAAGGAGGACTGCAATATTCTGAAACAGTCAAACACTGATAGAAGCTTGTCTGTAAGTATTTATTTTCCACATATATGTTGAACTACGTAATTTATCGATGTATCATTTTCAATGCTAGGCAATTCCGACTGATGACTGCTTCCCAAAAACATCAGGTACTATCGCACTGCTAAGTAAACTTCGACATCGCATAACAGCTATTTATAAAAACTCTGAATTATATTACTATCCGTAAGTATTACAGCTCCTATCGACTATTATAATTTATTATTTAAAATGTTTGTTTGCAGGCTTTTCGAAAACGAGCGCGGAAAAAATGTTCTAGACCTTTATAACTTAATGTTACAGGAATTAAATGCTTTGATTCATAGTATATTGCAAAAGTGGGTTGTGAAGTGCTGGCACTAGCATTCAAGAAAGCATTGGAATTTCTTTGTTAAAACGAATTGAGAACAATATATATGTCAACTTTAGTGAAAATCTTAAAATTATACTGAAGGATATAAAAATTTTATTACTTTTGGAATGTGAATTATCGCCCAATCTTGTTAAATTTTTTAATTTGGAGGAAGATCTTTGGGTGCGTATAATCAAGATGAATAAAAAAATATAATTTATAGTATACACTTGCTTACTTATGTCCGTTACTTTCAAAACCTAAAAACTAGACAAAAAAAAAAAAAAAAAAAAAAACTACAAAATCAATTTGAATTTACCGATAACTTGACATTTTAAACTTCGTTGTTTCGCTAAAAATAATGTATTTAACTGAAATTAGTTGAGAAATACCGAAGATATGGATGAATGAAGTTCAGACATTCGATAGTGCATTCGTGCAGTAGAACGTACGTGTTAATTAAAGAGTTGAAAGTTCTCCTAATCGAGCTTTCTCACTAGAGCCTTCTTACTGGTTTGCTTTGCTTTGGTAGACAGTTTCCAGCCTTTCTCGATTTGAGCTCATTAAAAATGGCCGAAAATCGAATCACATTATTGGGACTCTATACGAATGTTAATTAATGGACTTGTTAAATAAAAAAACTTGTAACATAATGAAAAACATGTAAAAAATTCAAACTTTAGACAATTCAATATCCCATATCTCCTGTGTTTCTTAACCGATTTCAATAAAAATTTCACAGATTTTCATTATTTTGTCAAACGTTTCAAAGTTTCCAATATTCAAGATTTTGTTGTTTTCGATCCCATGTGTATATCGGAAACGGGAAGTTTTAACGAAAATCGAAAACAAATTTGTAGTGACTAGGGATTAGGCGAGCTTAAGTTCCAAATCTGGAGTCTCTAGCTGTTAAAGTCTCTGAGATCGACCTGTTCTTACATCCAGAGAGACGGACGGAAGGACAGACAGACGGACTATATCGACTCGGCTGTTGATGCTGATCAAGAATATATATACTTTATGGGGTCGAAGATGCTTCCTTCTGCCTGTTACATACTTTTGCACAAAACCATTATAGCCTTTTTTCCCATTTTTAATGGGATCAGGGTATAAAAATCAAAATCAATCAATTAATTAAGCACAACACTGGTTTTAGATAATTTAGCAACCGCTTGGTGGAGAAAAAAATGAACCCACGCTAATACATATATAATATTTATTAAATTGTCAAAAAGATAAATCAGCTGTAAACCATTAAATAATCTCCTGAAGTATTTTACTATCCTTATCAAATGCTAAGGAGGTTTAATTTAGTATGTTCTGGTCTAAATAGCTGTTTATATTTGTTTTAATGATAACTTTATTTTTTTTTCCAGCAAGCGCGAATTAAGTTGCTGAGAATCGCCGAATGGTGCAATGATATTAACGATCGAGCACACGAAACAGAAAGGTCACTTATAGCTGTCGAAATGGAGATGATTGACGATCAAATAAGACCACTGATAGAAAAAATGACATGGGACGGTTATAGTAAGTATTTAAAGTTAAATGTCCATCAGAGAAATTTAAAAATCCTGAGTGACCAGTGAAATATTTCAACGCAAAACCCAATTTATAACATATGATAACAAGCGGATTAATTTTGAGAAAAGAAAATAATGATGTATAAATTAAATGGACCTCGCAACTGTGATACCATGATAACCTAAAATGTAAAAATTTTATTTGGCTTAAGGTCTGCTGCAATTGTGCGTTTGGATCTTGGTTTGATGAACCGTAATGTAATGCTTTTCTGATCGCTTCAAATAACTATGGGAAATTTAACTATAATTATACTCAAATGTATAACTGCAAAACCATCCTCCTTGAGAATCGTTAATTGATATATAATTTTTTATATCTGTTTGCGGTTTCGGTCAATTTCTATACCATATAATTCAAAACATAGTTATTTAAATTCATAGGCCACTCATTTAGTTAATCAAGGTATGTGTTTTGAGGAGACACTATTTTGTGTTCACCTATGTTCGAAATTTAAATGTTTGTGTTGAATTTTACTATATTGAAAACACGATAGCTTT